>JASDQU010011045.1:294154-333476 GCA_032191745.1 Picea mariana
TCGACGAATTCCTGCTCTTGTGCACTTCTATCCTCTATCTTCCCTCAGAGTGGTGAGTCTCTGGACTTTCGGATCTAACGCCACGTGTCTACCACTTTGAACAGCTTCGATGAGTTCTGAATTTCAGAGCTTCAAGAAACTTGCAACCTGTAGAACCTACTTCCTCCCGAATGGTTAGCCCTCCAAATCACCTTAATCCACTGACATGTTACTTCACCAATGAAAAGGCTCGATTTTATTCTGGCCTCGGGACTTCGACGGTCCTCAATCCTTTGCACTTCAAAATTCCTGAATGCGCGAAGTCCAAAGGACTTCCACTATTATCCCTCATGCAACTTCTTCTAGATATGGTGACTGTTAGACCTCTGGCAAACTCCGAATAGATCTCGACCATTGGTTTATTCCTTTCAGTGATTTCTCCTTGGGATTGATCCACGATTTCTCCCGAATTTGAAGTCATGTTGAATTCGCAAGGGTAAACCCTGTGCTACTCCATCAGATCCAGTGGTGATGAAGGATATCAAGTCCTCATGACTGGATTCTATCCATTGACACTCAGATAATAAAAAATCCTTCCCTTTCAAGGGACTCCGATCGCTAACCTTCCTAATATTTTTTCTTGTCGAGGTGATTTGAACCTCGAATGTATCCTTTGCACACTTCAACCTGTTTGGACATAGAAAAAGTTCTAAGTCTCCTCCCCTGTGCACTTGAACCCGCTATCTCTTATAATATTTGTTCCTCTGAGGGTTTATAGACCTCGGGTGCACTTCCTCTGTCCTATCTATGAAAAATTGCACTCGACCCTCCTCAGAGTCTTAACCTTATGGTGTTCCCTCTTGGAAACCTTTCTCCTAGAACTCAATTTAGAGTTCTCACACACTCCTTGCGCTCAACTAAGATTTCATACGGCTTCATACTCTCAAAACTTTGTCTAGGTGTTGGCCTAGTGCACTCCTTGCTCATAAAAAGGGGTTTAAAGCCCGTGCTACTCACCTGGATCAGACGATTGTCAATCCACGCGCCCAGATTCGACGACTGTCAATCCATGTGCTCAAATCCGACATCTAGGATCTGTCCTTCTCCTCGACGCCCTCTTCCTTGATGTCTGGATGTGGAATCTCACAACCTAGATCGCGCTTTGTAGCTGATACAATGGAAGTTGTCATTCCTCCTCCTAATTTTTACCACTTCCTCTCAAACTGGGAAATTCTTGCAAGTATTCAAGGGCTTGGTCCTTAAACATTCTCCTATGAGCCGATTGTTGGGTATCGACTTGTGTTCCTGGGAAAATCCTCTCCCTCCTGAACTTTGGTTAACTTCAGGGGACTTTAGCCTTGGCACACACTTTCACTTCTCCCGCAGTTCGAGACTTGGAATTTTTTTTACTTTCTTCCCTCCTTGCAGAGACTTTGTGTGCAATGGCACTATTCCTCCTGAGATTTAGCTTGCTCAAATATCTAAGGGTCTCGACCCTTCTGTCTCCTTCAAAAGGATCCTTGTGCCCTCCTGGAAACCCGAAGCTCGTCTTCCTGAGATTTCGAACTTGAAATGAGTCCATTCTTATGTGCACTCCTTGCACTTCTATGAACTTTCAAAAAAATTTAGACTTAAAATATTTTCTAGTAAAAACTTCCCGCACCCTCCTTGTGCCTAATCAATACACTCCTTGTAGAGCATCTTTCTCAGAGTGTTTAGTAACTCTGAATTTTCTCAACTCCTTGGACCTCAGAGGTCTCTATCCCTTTGTTCCTCGAAGGGATATATGTTCCCTCTTGGAAACTTCTGCTCAAGCACTCCTTGCTGAGATTTCCAGAGTGTTCAACAACTCTATGAGTGTCTTCCCTGAACTTGAAAAAGAGTTCATCTGTGCACACTTGCACCTGCTCAATGCCCTCCTGGCAGAGCTCACATAGTCCTCTGTAACTTTGGCTACGCTTACTCCTGTGCAGACTTTCCTCCAGGGTATTCAGTAACCCTGTAATTTTGTGCCTCCTCTGCACAGTTCTCCTCCAAGATGTTCAACAATCTTGAGGCTCCTCCCTGAGTTGTGATTTCTCTGGTGTACCCTCCTGGTACTTTCTCCTCTGAACTCGAAGCATAGTTCAAATACGCACTCCTTGCATTGGCTACAAAGTTTCCAATACTTTGTCGTGCACTCCTTGCAGTAGCCTAAAGAACCTAGAACAACTCAATAACTTGCAAACAGATAGTGGATTATATATTTACCCTGCAGATGAAAACCTATCTCATACATCTACGACATACATGAATGCATAAACACACAGATAACATTCAAATGAATTTATAAACAAACATCCACCACATAGGATTTCATAAACAGTGAAATTGCTCTTTTGTATTAATGTCAGAATGCTTGGTTACAAATGTATGAGCTCAGACTACAACAGAGTCTTGACTCGCTCTCTTCTTGGCTTACAATAATTTCCTTTCTCCTGTCAACAATTATCAACAACCTCTACTGGGCATATTTTACAAAACCTTATACAAGAGGGGCTCGACGAGATTTCCCTCCAAGCTACACTAGTGGTGTCTAATCACCATTTACAATGCCTATCTACCAAGGCATATTACATTGAATGCACATATTAGTCGAAATCAGATAGATCAGCCTTACAACTAGCCATTAAAGGCGACTCTAACTCCTGCCTGTAAAGAGGCATCAACTCAACTCTTCCAACCTGACAACATTTAATTTATTTAATTACATTTAAAATTTTAAATTGAGGAAAAAATGAGAGAGTTGGCGCCTCTCCCCTCCTTGAATGCATTTTGATGTGCTGGATAGTTGGTGTGTCGCCGAGGTGGAGCGATGCTCTTGCATCACTAACATTCGATAGGTTAGGGGGGCTGCAGTGTAATGGAAATTGTTGATCATCATTGACCCCTACTAATCATCCACCATGGGATCATATGGGAATGAAAGTATGCGTGCACAGAGAATTGGGTGCAGAATGGGGCTTGACCATCCCATGAACAAACAAGAAGGAGCCATGTGGGACTGTGGGGCCGAAAAGACAAAGTAATGTGTGCAAAGTGGAAGGAAGGAAGAATAGGAAAGGATAAATGGATATGGTAGACGGTGGGGAGGCCAATGAGTAAATGCCAGGTAGTATAGGCTAACATGACGCCACCCCAAGGTTCTAGGTGGACTTGGGATGCCATGTCAACATGCTAGTCAACGTAAGTCAACAAAAATTTACATAAATTAGTGAAAACTTGCTCAGAAAATTGGTATTTTTCAGGTGTTTAACTTGCAGGCCATTTTCAGAGGCTTAAACGAAATTTTGTGAAGTCAAATGATAAGGCTTTCTAACAATATGAATTGTTCCTCAAATGAATCCTATATGAGGGAGTTACAGACCAAACAATGTAAGGTAATTTTTGGGCACTGGTTCACTCTGGAGGTCATAAATTCCTACTCGGGAATCTAATTGGGACACACTAGAAGTCTATGGAAATATCTTGATCCATAGAAGACAACCATGGAGTATATTCATAATCTGGGCATTTAAAAATTCACAAGAGAGGGTAGAAGGCACATGTAACATTCTGGTCTAAAAAGAGTAAATTAACCAAAAATTCAACAGACTGCATTTATCATCCTAGATCTAAGATGAAGGTGAAACTTCGAAATATAGTCCAAAATATGGTCGTGAAGGAACCCAATTGATATTTTGTTAAAAATCCAAAGGAGAAGGTACAATTATGCAAGAAAAAATATAAAAATATTGCACCTAGTTGAAGGGTGAGCAGAAGGAGTAAATGGGTATTGATCAAATGGTGATAACTTTCTGCTCAAGACTCAAACTTGAGCAAGAGAGTAGTCATTGGAAAGGTTTTGGATAGAGGATTCCAAATATTCACCCATAAATGTGAATTTGGCCATTAAATTCACAAGAAATCATAAATAATATTCTGGTGTTTTTAAAGGGCAAAACGATGCATAATCTTAATAGATTTGTTAAACTCTTGTAATCTAACAAATCCTATTTCCTGCACATTTTGTAGAGTTAATAGAAAATAGATCAAAAAAATATCAACAAAGAGATTAAAGGCATGGAATATGCACAAATGAATTACAACCATGAGGATGAAGTCATGGGTTGTGTGTCAGCATGGGTAATGCAGGGACATAATCCAATGGGAATGGAGAAGCCAAATAAGAAAGTATGAATTTGGTAGAGAATATAAAAATTATGCAAAGAGATGTCTAGAGTTATAAAACTGATAATTAGCGTCTTATTAAATATAGGGAGCAACAAGATGGCTTCAACATCAAGTTTCTACAAATCTTGGACATAATAGAGAAAAAAATGGACAAGGAGACATAATCAAGAAAGTCAAGGAGTCATAGATCTCATTCCAGAAGGGGAGAATCTGAAGGTTATGGTAGACAACATCATCACTCACCAAGACACTCAGTTAGAAGAGAAAACATTAGTACAAGTTTATCTCCTATAAGAAGACATAAGAGAAGGCCAGGGGTAGATGAACTACAAGGAGAAATGAAAAATATCAAGCTTGCTACCTTTGATGGGGAGGAAAATAAAGATGAGGATGCAAAGACTTGGCTATTGTGCAAGTGGAAGTACTTTCATTTACATAATTACTCCTCACATGTAGAAGGGATAGTTACCATCTAATAGCTCAAGGGAAAAAGATAAATGTGGTGGGACCAATTTGTACAAGTACAACATATTTATGAGAAGAAGGTTACTTGGAGGGAGTTCCAAAGGTATTTTCAAAATAAGTACTTAATGTTGGGTATATGTTATATTATTTGCAGGTGTGTGTGTGGGCACGTCAGATATGACAACTACATTTGACGATCCCTCTAATAGTGTTCTTTGTGTCGTGTGCACTGGGCGCTTTATTAGGGGGGTCCCAAGGGGGGGGCAGGTATGCCCCCCCCCCTGGTTCATTGTATATATATTGTATGGTGAATGGGGAAATTCGATATAATGAATATAAGAAAGGTTTTCCCGATTGAGGGTTTCCGGTATAAAATCTCTGTGTACTCTGTGTATGAGCCATTNTTAGGGGGGTCCCAAGGGGGGGGCAGGTATGCCCCCCCCCCCCGGTTCATTGTATATATATTGTATGGTGAATGGGGAAATTCGATATAATGAATATAAGAAAGGTTTTCCCGATTGAGGGTTTCTGGTATAAAATCTCTGTGTACTCTGTGTATGAGCCATTGATTAAATTTTGTTTTGCTTAAGAATCTATATGCATTGCTTTACTTCATAGGTTGAAAACTTACACTTAACCATGATTTATTATGATCAAAAGATGAAGGAGTTATTTGAACTCAATCTTGGGAGTATGACCATGGATGAGTATGAAAGGAGATTATTAGAGCTGCTGAAATATGTTGATTTCATCAAGGATGAATAGGTCAAGTTTCAATTGTAATTGAGTGGGAAGACATCAATTTTCATTGATAATATACAGTATGATGATCCAAAGACATTGGAGGAAACCACAAAGAGAGATAAATGCCTCTATGATCAACATAGAGGAAGACCAACTTTCCAAAAGGATTGGGAAGACAAGAAGAAAGGAAATATGGAGCAGAGGAAGAAGGGGATGAAGCCACCATTATTATGAAATAATCCTTAGGGACAACCAACTTTCAATGAGCCTATAATGATAGAAACAATGGGGAAAATATAAAGGAAGCAACCTATTAAATGTTGGGGTTGTGAAGGAGAGCATATGTACAAATTTTTCCATCACAAAGGTGAAAAAGTGAAGATTATTCGCAATGTACAAAAAGATGATAAAGTGGAGGACATGGGTAGAAATGTTCCGAGGATATACACAGCCATGGATAACAAGCAAGATGAGTTCCAGTATCATATGATTGAAGTGGAAGCTAGATACATGAGCTAAAAGAAGAATTAATGAAATAAATTCCAATGGACATGAAGGGACTATGCACAAGGGAATATTTGAATATCAAACAATTGGGTTCATATGATTTCCTAATTGGTATGGATTGGTTGGACAAGAATAATGTTGTCCTAGAATGTTACAACAAGGAATTTACTTGCTTGGATGAGGAAGGGAACTTGAGAAACTTGAGAATAGTAAAGGTTATTCCAAGGGCAATAAATATTAGAGAATTTTAAACCTTATAGCTAAAGAAAATATCTAGGAAAGAATGCCAAGTCTTTTAAACACAAATTAAAGAGACACCTAAGGATAAGGTGCTAAGAATTGAAAACTATGTAGTTTTGAAAGAGTTTGAGGATGTATTTGGAGAGATATCGGGGTTTCCATCCAAGAGAGATATTGATTTCTCTATCAATTTGATTCCTGGAGCAACCCCAATGTCCAAGACTCCTTATAAGAAAATTTCCATCTACCAGCTCAAGGGAAAAGCATCAATGTGGTGGAACCAATTTGTACAAGTAAACCCATTGATGAGAATAAGGTTACTAGGAGGGAGTTCCAAAGGTATTTTCAAAAGAATTAATTAACCAAGCATTATTATGATTAGAAGATGAAGGAATTATTCAAACTCAATATTGGAAGTATGACTATGGATGAGTATGAAATGAGATTCTAAGAGCTACTGAAATATGTTGATTTCATCAAGGATGAACATGTCAAGTTTCAAAGGTACTTAAGTGGGATTCCATCACTTTTTAGTAATAAGATACGATAAGATGATCCAAATAAATTGGAGGAAACCATAAGGAGAGATAAATTTCTCTATGATCAACATATAGGAAGACCAAATTTCCAAAAGGCTTGGGAAGGCAAGAAGAAATAAAAGATGGAGTAGAGAAAGAAGGGGACCAAGCCACTATTCTTATGAAATAATCCTCAAGGACAACCAGCTTCTAATGAGCCCACAATGACATAAACAATGGGTCAAATATCAAGGAACCATCATATTAAATGTTGGGTTTGTGAAGGAGAGAATATGTATAGATATTTCCCTCACAAAGATGAAAAAGTGAAGACTATTAAAAATGTAAAACAAGATGATACCGTGGAGGACATGGGAAGAAACATGCCAAGGATCTACACATCCATGGATAACACACAGGTTGAGTTCCAATCTCATATGATTGAATTGGAAGATATATACAAGAGATAAAATAATAATTAATGAAATGGTTAAAGAATGTGCAATGGACATGAAGGGACTGTGAACAAGGGAAGATTTGAATATCATACCATTGGGTTCATATGACTTCCTTATTGGTATGGAATGGTTGGAAAAGCATCATGTTGTTCTAGATTGTTACAAAAAGACATTTACTTGCTTGGATGAGGAAGGGAACTTGAGAACGATAAAGGTTATTCCAAGGGAAGTAACTATTAGAGAAGTTTTAACCAAAGTTGAATGAGTACACCAATTTCCAAGACTCCTTATAGGATGAGTACACAAGAGTTGAAGGAGTTGAAAATGTAGCTTGAGGAGATATTAAAGAAGGGGTTTATACACCCAAGTGTGTCTCCTTGGGGTGCCCCAATATTATTTTTGAAAAATAAGGACAACATGTTGAGGCTTTTCATTGACTCATGCAGTTGAATAAGGTGATTGTGAAGAACATGTATCATTTTCCAATGATAGATGATCTTTTCAATCAATTGAAGGATGCAAAAATATTCTCCAAGATTAACCTCAGATCAGGCTATGATCAGGTAATAATTAAAGAAGAATATATTAACATGACAAACGTCAGAACGAGGTATAGCCATTGCAAATTTATAGTGGTGCCATTTGGGTTTTCAAATTCACTAGTTGTCTTTATGTATTTGATGAATGATATTTTTATAACTTACTTAGATAAGTTTGTCATTGTCTTCTTGGATGAAATTCTTGTATACTCTAAGTTTGAAGAAGAGCATGAGAAACACTTGAGGATGGTGCTACAAGTATTAAGGCAGCATATATTGTTTGCAAAGTTGAGCAAGTTCTCATTTTACCAGAGATAGATACATTATTTAGTCCATATCATTTCATAGGAAGGGATAGCAGCGGATCCTGAGAAGATAAAATCCATTGAGGGATGGTCAATACCAAATAATGTCTCAAAGGTGATATCATTCATGGGGATAGTAGGATATTATGGAATATTTATTGAAGGCTTTCAAATATTGCACACCCAATCACATATTTGCAAAAGAAGGGTGTGAGATTTGAATGGACCCCTGATTGTGAAATAAGTTTTCAACATTTGAAGAGATTTTTGATAAGTGCATCAATATTGAGGATTGATGATCCTAATGAAGATTTCATTGTGTGCACTGATGCATGCAAAGAAGGACTTGGGGGAGTCCTTAGTCAAAATGGGCATGTGACATGCTATGATTCTAGGAAGCTGAAAGAGCATGAGGGAAATTATGCTACTCATGATTTAGAATTAGCAACCATAGTGTATGCCTTGAATATGTGGAGGAATTATCTAATGGGGAGAAGATTTTAACTAAGGACATACCATAGTGGTCTGAAATATTAGTTGGGACAACCAACTTTAAATGCCAGACAAAGTAGATGGTTGGAATTCATTAGTGAATATGACTTTGATATCAAGTATATCAAAGGAAAAGAGAACAAGGTGATTGATGCACTCAACTAGAGAGTGCATGAGATACATGCTATAACCATTAGTATGTATAAATCTGATTTGAGATATAGAATTATGGAAGATGCCAAATTAGATCAACAAGACATAGAAAAAAATGAAAAATTACAACAAGGTAATTTGTAGGAAAAAATTCAAGACTATGAGCTAAGGGAGGATGAAATCCTCATGTATAGGGGCATAGTTTATGTGCCAAATCTTTAGGATTTGAAAAATATAGTGTTAAGAGAGATGCATAATGTGCCTTATGCTAGGCACCCGGGGTACCAGAAGACACTTGTAGCTGTAAAGAGCCAATATCTTTGGCCTGGCATGAAGAGGGAGGTGGTTGATTACATTGCTAGATGTCTAGAATGGCAGAAGGTCAAGACTGAGAATAGACATCCAACTGGTTTGCTACATCCATTTTCCATTCCTAAGTGTAAATGGAAAGTGGTGACAATTTATTTCATCACAAAGCTTCCTAGAACAACCAAGAAACATGATTCCATCATGGTGGTGGCGGATAAACTTACTAAAGCTACCCATTTTATCCCAGTGAAGATAACTCACAAGGCATCTAACATTGTTGATATTTATATGAAGGAAATTTCCAGGCTTCATGGTGTGCCTAAGGAGATTGTTTTTGACAAAAATCCCAAGTTCACATCAAAATTTTGGAAGGGATTATTCAAAGGATTTGGGACCAATATGAACTTTAGCACATCATATCATCTAGAGTCAAATGGACAAACAAAGAGGGTCAATCAGGTGATTGAATATATGGTGAGGATGTATGTGATGGATAAACTATCGAAATGGGAAGATTATTTGCACTTAGTTGAATTTGTCTTATAATAATGGGTATCAAACATCTTTAAAGATGAATCCATTTGAAGTGTTATATGGAAGAAAGCACAATATGCCAGTGAGATGGGACAACCCAACAAACAGAGCAGTGGTTGGGAAAGAGTTACTCAGAGAAATGGAAGAACATATGGTGAAGTTAAAGCATAATTTAAAGGCTACATAGGACATGAAACAAAGTTATGTAGATAAGGGAAAAAATCACAGAGAGTTTAAAGTGGGTGACCATGTGTTCTTAAAAGTGAAGGCCATGAGAAGTTCCTTGAAGTTGGGGAAATGTGAAAAGATGACATCGAGATATTGTGGACCCTTTGAAATCTTGAAAATGATTGGTCTTGTTGCATACATGCTTGCACTACTTGCATCATTGTGCATTCATAATGTATTCCATGTGTATTTTCTTAAAAAGTAGCTACCTGTTGCTAATCATGTAATTGATTGGAATGTGATTCAGGTGGAGGAAGATAGAAACTTYCGAGTACAAACGGTGTGCATGTTGGATCAAAAGGTCAAGTTGCTATGGAATCGAGCAATAGGGTTGGTAAAGGTCCAGTGGACCTATTATGGTCCTGAGGATGCAACTTGGGAGCATAAAGATGCTATGCATGAGGAGTACCCACACCTTTTTCAGTATTTTTGAAGATTTTGATTGTGCATGTGTATATAATCCACTAAAGACAATGCATAAATAAGGGGGAGGGGAATGTAATACCCCTAGGCCGCACCCCAATTTTAAATGTACATATAATCTGATGAGCCAAGATATTTTGGGGCTAGAGTGCCATTTTAAATATGTTTTGGGGCCAGAGTTCCTGTGTGGTTACTAGGATGGAGAGATAGAATGCTAAAGGGCTAATCCACTAAAGACAATGCATAAATAAGGGGGAGGGGAATGCAATACCCCTAGGCCGCACCCCAATTTTAAATGTACATATAATCTGATGAGCCAAGATATTTTGGGGCTAGAGTGCCATTGTAAATATGTTTTGAGGCCAGAGTTCCTGTGTGGTTACTAGGATGGAGAGATAGAATGCTAAAGGGCCAGAGAGCCTATCATTATAATATGTAATCACACTCAGACATTAATAAAAATATATCACTGTTGTAGACCAACTAGACAAAAGAGTATGGGGGGGTAAAAATCCAGTAGAGGGAAAGGGGGCTAAGGGTCTAAGAAGAGGGACCAAGCCAAGGAAATATTATAATAATATTTCCTAAAAGTCTAATTTATGGGATATATTCATATCTATCCTAAGTTCCTAAGTGGGAGGAACATATCACCATGTGGGGCCCATGTAGTTCTCAATATGACAAATGTCAACTTGGGAACAAGTATATAAATAGTAAAGAACTTAGTACGTTCTAGGGAATTCACTCATCATTCTCACCTTGACTCTTTCCATTCACTCTCTCCCTGCCATCACCTCAGTACCTATACTTAGAAGCATTGGGAGTTGTTGGTAACCAATAAGTTGGGGTATTCCGAGTTGAAGAAGCAGGTTGTCAGGACTGTGTGTAATTTGAAGAAGCGGGTTATTAGGCCCATGGGAAATATCTCCAGGTGAGAGAATTTCTGGGAATTGTTTCCCTGTGTGTTGGAAATAGCTACAAAGCTCTGATAATTTATGTCCATCCCATTGTTGAAGTCGCGGAAGGAAAGTGGGGCAGCCCAATGACTGTTGAGTAGAGAAGGGGCACACTTCCTGGGGTGGGATGAGATTTGGGAAATGAGAGATTGTAGGCTAGTTGCAGCAGTTGGTAACTTGACCTAAGTGTTATCATGCGGATTGGACATTATTCTAGCTTGAGAAGCCTTCCCTGGTAGAGTTTCTAGTCTTATCTCGGGAGTGACCTGCTGCTGAGAGTTTATGAGCAGTAGAGTCTATGGATGGGAGGAACATTTGAGGTTTGCACACAATCAATGAACATTTTAAAAGATAAGTGTTCTTATGTGTTTACATGCTATCTGTTGTGTGTGTTGTATGAAAATTTTGTTATGAAACTATTGTTATATTTATACTTGCATTGCTATGTTGCTAGATTGCATAAATTGTTCATATGCAAAGCATTTTGTAAATTTTAATTGGTATTAGAGGAATAATTTTTTGTGTGGCATTGACGAGCTAGGGGCTGGGGATGCTACATACTCTCTCTAATCATTTTTCTAAATGAAACTAGAAAGATTTATATGAAATTTCCTATGAAAGGAAAGTCAATCCAATGGAAAAATATAATTAAACTTGGTAAATTGGAAGAAATCCTGGCATAAATGGAAAAGAAGGTGTGGGATTAAATATCACACAAAAATGAGAATAATTTCCTTTGGATAAAGTTATTTGAAGGTTGATATCCAAGAAAGGTCTAGGTGGAAGGATATTATCTTCTAAAATCCCATCCAAGGAAATGACATAGGACCCCCTTCCTCTTAGAAAGAAGGGATAGCCTATATGGAGGTCACTCAAAAACTCAATGGAAATAATATAGAAAAGGATCACATGAACACCTAAAAATGAGAGAAGTATCTTTATATGGAATATTGGTATCATGGAAAATCCTCCCATTCAAACCCTACTAGGAATGGAAGTTTTAGGATTTGGCTTGTTAATTAGGGAATTTCCATAGTGCAGAATTGTCAATTTAGTACCATAGGGTTGGGCAAGGTTGGATTTTATGATATATTTATGTAATATTCCTTTGGAGATTTCATATGCTTGGATCTCTCTCATTATTAATTTGAGAGGATCTCCCCCATCTCTAAATATTCAAGAGATGCTAGATCATGGGGTGCAAAGAAAAGATCACATTTTTTCAAAAAGGTTATGATATGATGTAGGAGCATCGAGAGCATGGTTACGGGCGAACCAAAAACCTGGGATGAGGATAATAATGATGATGATGCAGGGGGAGTAATATGTATAGGTATGCAGAGTCACAATGGAAGAATGGTTGATGAACCATGTACGAGAAAGAGTTTCCTAGAGAATCGGTGGATACATCAACTGATGACCCATGCATTTTGGTGGATGGATACTCTTTTATATGGACTTTAACAATGTTAATATTTTGTAGATACAAGAAGAAGATTGAGGATGAAGAAKACCAAAGATTTCAGAAGACAAAAGATGCGAGCAAAGATGAAGATGAAGAAATCAGTTCAAAGGATCAATGAAAAAGAGAAAGGAGGAATATGAGAAATAACTCCTACTTAATGAATMCTCATACTTTTAATGTTTAAATGAATACATTATATGGTTTGTAATGAGGTATATTTAATTCTAGAAGTCTAGGTATGAATGAAAGATGAGGACAAGGAAAGTTATTAGGGATGAAGATTCATGGAAATATTTGAGAACATATTGTGTAGAGATAGTAGGAGATGGTTATTGAGATAGTTATGCATTTAGTTGAACTAATTATCTAATTGTGACATAGTTGTTATGATCACCTATTGTTATTTTAGTTGAACTAATTATCTAACTGTGACATAGTTGTTATGATCACCTATTATTATGTAAAGGGACCATTTGTGTAATAGTCAACACTATAATGAGTAACACTATAATGAGTAAATTCTTGATGTACCTTGCTTTGAGTTTTCATAAGGTAGTGTGTTTATAGTTTAGAGTATGGTGGCTGCATCACTTTTGGTATCAAAGGGATAGGTTAGGTTGCTCATGAGTGGATCGAGTTTTGATAAGGTAGCGTGTTTATAGTTTAGAGTATGGTGGTTGCATCGTTTTTGGTATCAGAGGGATAGGTTAATTGATGTGTGAAATCGGTGGAGTAAGAAGCTGCCATTGTTATTTGAGCTCGTTATACTAGTGGAATAGGGACAGATATCGTCTAGCACATTATCTTTTGGCATACCATTAAAATTTGACGGATGAGACCAGCCGTGTCGTGGGGCTGAAGCAGTCATAGAGGAATTCCATTGTGCAAGAATGGTAATTGTAAGCACCGCGAGCTGGAGAAGATATATATATATATATATATATATATATACACACACACACAGTTGAATTACATGTTGAATTATGCCTGGAGAGTCTGAGGTCGCTCTACACCAGAATCTGAAGACGCAGTCTGAAAGTTCAGTTCATGGTTTTATTGAGTCTAAGTTCACACTACACCATAGTCTGAAGTCGCAGCCTGGTTGGTTTCTACCACTGTGATTTCTACTACTGCATTGAGTGAGGTTGAAGCCACAAGAAAGGAGAGCCCGAGGCATGAGCGCTTGTGTAGCAAATCCAGGTGCGGACCGTAGACCTGTAGCACATGTAATTTAGAGGTTAGAAAACAAAACCTGTTGTGTTTCGGGTGGATGAAGTGGATCATGTGATGGATGAGAAACCCTACTACGTGAGTACTGAATAAAGAAAATTACGTGATGTACAAGTTAAATTTAAGTTTTGGTTGCATAGAACTTGAGGTTTTCATTAGTTTTAAAAGGAAACCTCATCAATTTCTGAGCTCGTATTGTTGTGGAGTAGCAGTCTTATCCAAGATCCATGCCATGAAGCTGTGACAACTCTCGATCTGGAGGTCGTGGGCATGATTGTGTAAAGTGTTGGTCACAACTTGCATTCAAACCAGAGAAAGAGCTTGCACACATAATCTCACAGAGGACGAACTCAAGCTTCTCTACGATTAACTAAAAGAAAATACTCGTGGAGGAATCTGATAAAATGAGAAGCAGAGAGAAAGAGCAGAGCATAAATAGTATTCAGTATATTGAGTATATGAGAAAAAGAGTACTTAGAGAAAAGGGAAAAGAGCTGAGCTAAATAGGCTCAAACAAATCAAGAACATCAAGAAATGATAGTACAGCTGGCCAATAGAGCTGGCAGTGTACAGTCAGACTGTTGAGGTTACATTGCACTTGGGCATTATCAGTGCTGATGTTTGTAACTGTTGAGTTTAAGAGGGAGTGTTAAATATAATGTAACCTCAATAGTCTGACTGTACACTGCCAGCTGTCATGGCTAGTTGTACTATCGTTTCTTGATGTTCTTGATTTGCTTGAGCCTATTTAGCTCAACTCTTTTCCCTTTTCTCTAAGTAGTCTTTTTCTCATATACTCAATATACTTAATACTATTTCTGCTCTGCTCTTTCTCTGTATTCTATGCTTCTCATTTTATCATGGTATCAGAGCTTCAAACGTAAGCCTCTTCACATAGACTGGAGAGCAGCCCAATCCTAAGTAGCGAAGAATTTAAACTGTCAACGAGAGCTCAGGATGCGAGATTCTTCACAGAGTTTGGAGAACAACGCGCAGTCTGCCATCCGCTCAAAAGATCGTTGCAGAAAACAAACGCAAGGAAGCAGAGTGCAATACGCTCAAAAGATTGAGGAAACATAGCTGCAAAAGGAAAAGAATCATGAAATTCGTAAAAGATTGAGGAAACAGAGCTACAGAAGGAAAAGAATCGTGAAATCCGTAAAATCTTGAGGAAATAGAGCTGCAGAAGAGAAAAACTTCGTAAGTTCTTTAAATAATTCGTGAAATTCCTTCTTACGGAGAGAATTCTGCAAAGAGTGCCAAAGGACAAGCCAAAGCAACAAAGGACAAACAGAACAGCTGTAAGATCGGCCCTGCGAACAGATCTGAGCAATCGATCGAGTTCAGAAAGGACGAGAAGCACTCAGAAAAGGCAAAAGTTTTTCAGCCGTCAAATCTAACATAGAGGACCAATAGCCGTCAGATCTGGGAGAAAGTGCACGAGGCTCAGTCCTCTGGAGCGCACAAGAGAAAAGTCGACTTGCGAAGTCGCAAAATCCTGAAATATTTGGGACCGTCCATCAAGGAGGACACGTGGCGAGATCTCAGGATTTCGCTGACTCGCAGGGAGTAAAGGTCAGAGCACACTGCGGTGAGAATTCACAAATCGCGAAATCATGACTCGATCTGAGCTGTTGGATCGAGAAAGATCATGAGTCGTCGATCTAACGCTATCGAGAAATCGGGAATTGGGAGTTGGATGAGCAGAGGAGACTGCACTCCATACCACGATATGCGAAATCCCGAAATCACTCCAACCGTTGGATCTGGAGTGACAGGTGGCAAAGATCCGGAAGCCATCGACGTTTTTGGCACTGGGAGAACAGAGGTGCAAGTCGTTCAACTTCGCGAAACGCGAAAACCCGACATCATATGAACCGTCCATTAGAAAGGACGCGTGGTGAGCATTCATCACTTCGTTGATTCGCGACTTGAAGGAGTCAACCAACAGAGTTTCAAGAACCTGCGATATGCGAAATCGCGAAATAATCGCAATCGTTGATCAAGCAAAGATCTGGACCGTCGATCCAACACTATCGCGATTTCGGCTACCAGGAAATCAGAGGTGAGAGTTCAATGAACTCGTGATACGTGAAACTCCGACGTGATCTGAGCCGTCATATCAGGAGGAGCATGAACCGTTGATTTGGGAGGCTCCAAAATTTCGGCCTTTCGGATTTCGGGAGTTGGAGAGTCAGGAGTGGCTCACACACCAATACTCCCGAGGTCGCGAAATGTGACGCGCTCTTTGTGGGCTAAGCTAGTGGTCACGGGTAGTGGTCACGTGGGGAGGGAGCTCGCGCAAAGAATACAGAGAAAGAGCAGAGCAAAAATAGTATTTAGTATATTGAGTATATGAGAAAAAGAGTACTTAGAGAAAAGGGAAAAGAGTTGAGCTAAATAGGCTCAAGCAAATCAAGAACATCAAGAAACGATAGTACAACTGGCCAGGATAGCTGGCAGTGTACAGTTAGACTGTTGAGGTTACATTATATTTAACACTCCCTCTTAAACTCAACAGTTACAAACATCAGCACTGATAATGCCCAAGTGTCGTCTCTGAAAATAAAAAAAGAATTTTCCCAGTGGTTTTGTGAAGATATCTGCGAGCTGATCTTGAGAGCCACATAATTGAAGTGCTATGTCACCATTATTGACTAGCTCGCGGATGAAGTGAAAGCGAGTGTCAATATGCTTGCTTTTCTTGTGAAACACATGATTTTTTGATAGAGCAATTGTTGAGGTGTTGTCACAGAAGATAGGGGTTGGCTCCTTTTCTGTATGTGACATATCATTCAATATTCTTCTCAGCCACACAGCTTGACAGGAAGCTGAGGTAGCAACGACATACTCTACCTCTGTAGAAGATATTGATACAATTAGTTGCTTCTTTGATGCCCATGAAATCAGGTTTGTGCCCAGGTGAAAAGCATGTCCTGAGGTGCTTTTCCTATCATATAAACTTCCTGCAAAATCACTGTCTGTGTAACCAGAGAGATGATTATCATCAGACTGAGTGTACCATAAGACAAAATTGAGAGTGCTGCAACATATCTCAGAATCCATTTTGCCATTTTCCAGTGAGAATCTTTGGGGGATTCCATAAACCTAGAAACAAGGTTGGTTGCATACATAATATCAGGCCTAGTTGTTGTAAGATACAACAAACTGCCTACTAAACTTTTGTACAGGGTAGGGTCCACTGTAGGGCCTTCATCTTTCTTGCTCAATTTTGTGCCTAGGGGTATAGGAGTTTCTGTTGGATTGCATTCTTCCATGCAGAATCTTTTGATGATGTCTACTGCATACTTTTGTTGACAGACAAAAATGCCTTTGGTTGATTGATCAACCTCAATTCCCAAAAAGTATTTCATTATGCCAAGATCTTTCATCTCAAAATCAGATTTCCAGTATATATCATGTCATCAACATATAAACATACAATCAGAATTTTACCCTACTGATCTGTTTTGGTGTAAAGAGTTGGCTCATTTTGGCTTCTGTTGAAACCACTTTTGATCAAGTAAGTGTCAATTCTGCCGTACCAAGCTCTTGGAGCTTGTTTTAAGCCATACAAGGCTTTCTTCAACCCATATACTTTGGATGGATTCTCTTGGACTTCAAATCCATGTAGCTAATCGACATAAACTTCTTCTTCTAAGAAACCATTCAGGAAAGCTGACTTGACATCCATCTGGTATACTTGTCATTTGTGTTGAGTTGATATGGCTAAGAGAGTCCTTACAGTGTCTAATCTTGCTATTGGAGCAAAAGTTTCACCATAATTAGTACCTGGTTGTTGTGAGAATCCTTTGGCAACAAGTCTTGCCTTGTGTTTTTCAATCTGCCCTTTTTTATTTAGTTTAGTTTTGTAAACCCACTTGACACCAATACTCTTCTTGTGTCTAGGAAAATCAACAAGATCCCATGTCTTGTTCTTCTCAATGGAGTCAATCTCTTGGTTCATGGCTTGAACCCAATGTGGCTCCTTAGCTACTTCTTTAAAAGATGTAGGTTGACATGACATTAAGGCAAAAAGATTGTGTTGTTCAATGTCATCCAACTGCTGATGAATTTCTCTCAAACTTCGAGTTCTCTGATTTTAAAGTTCAGAGGATGAGTCTCTGCTTGAAGTTGAGTTATCCTGAGAATTTTCAGGTTGTCCTTGTACCTACAATCTTGGAAGAGCATGTTGAGGTATTGGCTGTCCTGAATTTTCTGCGTTTTCAGCACTGGGCAGCAATGGATTTTGACTGTCCATTTGCTGATTTTCAGATTCGTTCCAGAGTTGATTTTCCAGAAATTTTACATCTCTGCTGAGAATTAGTTTCTTTGAGATTGGATTATAAAGCCTGTAGGCTTTAGATGTTTCACTATATCCAGTAAAGATGCATTTCTCACTTTTATCATCAAGTTTCTTCCTTAATTCGGAAGGGATGTGAGCGTATTCTATGTATCTGAATGTCCTTAGATGAGCAACATTTAGCTTTGTCCCACTCCATGCTTCTTGAGGGACTTTCATCTTTAGACTGGTGGTTGGAGATCTATTCAAGAGATAAGCTGAGCATGCTACTGCTTCAGCCCAAAAAGTATTTGACAAACATTTCTCTTTGAGTAGGCTTCTTTCCATGTTCATTATTGTCTGGTTTTTCTTTTCAGCCACTCCATTCTGTTGTGGGGTATACCTAGATGTAGTTTGCATGATGATGCCTTGTGATTTGCAGAAATTTTCAAATTCGTTGGAGTTGTATTCTCCTCCTCCATCTGACCTGAGATCTTTTATATATTTGCCACTCTATTTTCAGCTTCTGCTTTGAATTCTTTGAATTTTGCAAAAGTTTCAGACTTGTGTCTGAGAAAATAGATCCAGATTTTCCTGCTAAAGTCATCAATAAACGTTAGAAATTAAAAGCTACCACCTATGGACTCTATTTGCATTGGTCCACATAGGTCAGTGTGAACGAGTTTGAGATATTGTTTGGCTTGAGTGGAGGACTGTGGAAAACTAGTTCTCTTATGTTTTCCAAGTATGCAAGACTCACATGGGGGATTTTGCTCTTTGAAGATGGGGAGACTTTTGACCATGGAGTGATTCTGTAGAAGACTTAGACTCTGAAAGGGTAGATGTCCAAATCTTGTATGCCAAACCATAGTTTCATTGGGGGTGGATGCACTTTGTGCATATGTTTGGATCAGATTTGCAGTTCTGAGGGTTAGGGGAAACATCCTATTCTGAGTCATGTGGATTTCAGAAATCAATTTTCTGTTGGGGGTTTTATCATATATCTTGCATGATGCTCCCTCAAAAAGTACCTTATAGCCGTGTTTAATGAGCTATCCTACACTTAACAGATTATGTTTCAGATCTGGAACATGATAGACATTGTTTATGTCTTTCTTTACATTTTGTTTAGAGAATAGGTACAGTTCCTTTTCCTTGAACTTTGACTAAAGAATTATTTCCAAGTGTAATATCAGAGGAAATTGAAGAATCAATGCATGAAAGTAAATCTTTGCTACCTGTCATGTGATTTCTGCATCCACTGTCCAGCAACCAGAGATCTTTATGTTGTACTTCAGTCTTGTGACATGAGAGAAACATACCTTCTGAGGTTTCTCTTATATGATTTGAGACATGTGCTCTGCCTGAGAGATGACCTGCTTGCTTCTTCTGGCATTCAGATTCATAGTGTCCAAACTTCTTGCAGTAATAGCATTGTATGCTTGATTTTTCATTTGATCTTCTCCCTCTGCCTCTTAGAGGCTGGAAATTTTGATTCTGGTGTTGTTGTATGTGACCTTGGAAATTTTGATTTTGGTTCTGTTGTCTGTGACCTCCACTTGAGTGTTGGTGACTTGGACTGCTCCCTCTTCCTTGGTGACCTCTGCCTCTTCCTCTGCCTCTCCCTCTATTGAAGGAGAATTGAGTTTTGAAGGAATTGGCGATTGACTCATTTGTGAGATGCAATCTGATCTCATGTGTCAACAGAGAGCCCATTAATTCATCTGTTGACAAATTTGACAGATCCTTGGATTCAAGGATTGTTGTAACGACCATTTCGAATTTCTTTGGTAAACTTCTGAGGACTTTCTCAACAATGCATTGATCAGGGATGGCTTCACCAGTCAATCTGATCTGGTTTACAATTCCCATGACTCTGGTCATAAACTGATCAACGTTTTCAGACTCTGTTATTCTTAAAGTCTCGAATTGCGTCCTCAAGGTCTGTAATTTGACTGTTTTGACCCTGTCATTTCCTTGGTAGGATTATTTAAGGATGTCCCAGTCCTGTTTTGAAGTAACAACGCCTGTGATTTTTGAGAAAATCGAGTCATCCACTGAATTTTGAATCTAGAATTTTGCCTTGTTTTCTCTGTTCCTTTGTGTTGCCTGAGCAGTTCTCTATTGGTTGGTCATGGTGACAAGGTCTGCTGGATCTGGTTCCACATATCCAAGATCCATTGGATCCCAGCACTCTTGTGCTTTCAAGAAGGATCTCATTCGAAGAGACCAAAACTCATAATTCTTTCCAAGAAGAATCGGTCCTTGAGTTGGTCCTAAATTGCTAGACGTGGCCATCTTTTAAAAAATTTAACAAAACAAAAAAAAATTGTTAGAAAATTTTGTGTTTACCTGTTTTCTATGCGTAAAACCAGGTCTTCGAAGTTCTTTCAATGACTTCAGACCGAAAAACACGGGGTAGACCACTTCTTTAGCTTCGATCTGGCTGGACTTGACTTATCCGAGCGCAGGATCTGTTGACTCAGAGCTTTGAGCTCTGTTCTTTAGAAACTGTAGCAACTGTAATGGCAGAATCAGTCCAAATGCAAACTCAGCCCCACGCGAATAAGCATTGAGTGCAAGCTCCTTCCCCACGTGACCACTGCCCGTGACTACTGGCTTAGCCCACAAAGAGCGCGTCGCATTTAGCGACCTCGGGAGTATTGGCGTGTGAGCCACTCCTTACTCTCCAACTCCCGAAATACGAAAGGCCGAAATTTTGGAGCCTCCCAAATCAATAGTTCATGCTCCTCCTGATCTGGCGGCTCAGATCACGTCGAAGTTTTGCGTATCACAAGTTCACTGAACTCTCACCTTTGATTTCCTGGTAGCCGAAATCGTGATAGCGCTAGATCGACGGTCCAGATCTTTGCTCGATCAATGGTTGCGATTATTTCGTGATTTCGCGTATCGCAGGTTCTTGAAACTCTGTTGGTTGACTCCTTCGAGTCACGAGTCAGCGAAGTGTTGAACGCTTGCCACGCGTCCCTTCTAATGGACGGTTCAGATGATGTCGGGTTTTCACGTTTCACAAAGTTGAATGACTTGCACCTCTGTTCTCCCAGTGCCAAAAACGTCGATGGCTTTCGGATCTTCGCCACCTGTCACTCCAGATCCAACGGTTGGAGTGATTTCATGATTTCGGGATTTCACGTATCGTGGTATGGAGTGCAGTCTCCTATGCTCTTCCAACTCCCGATTCCCGATTTCTCGATAGCATCAGATCGACGACTCACGATCTTTCTCGATCCAACAGCTCAAATCGAGTCATGATTTCGCAATTTGTGAATTCTCACCGCAGTGTGCTTTAACCTTTACTCCCTGCAAGTCAGCGAAATGCCGAGATCTCGCCACGTGTCCTCCTTGATGGACGGTCCTAAAGATTTTGAGATTTTGCGACTTCGCAAGTTGGATTTTCTCCTGTGTGCTCCAAAGGACTAAGCCTTGTGCACTTTCTCTCAGATCCGATGACTATCAGTCCTTTGCGCTAGATCTGATGGCTAAAAAACTTTTTCCTTTTCTGCATGCTCCTCGTCCTTTCTGAACTCGATCGATTGCTTAGATCTGTTCGTAGGGCTGATCTTACGGATGTTCTGTTTTTCCTTTGCTGCTTTGGCTTGTCCTTTGGCACTCTTTGCAGAATTCTCTCCATAAGAAGGAATTTCACGAATTCTTTAAAGAACTTATGAATTTTTTCTCTTCTGCAGCTCTATTTCCTCAAGCTTTTACGGATTTCACGATTCTTTGCCTTCTGCAGCTCTGTTTCCTCAATATTTTATGAATTTCACGATTCTTTGCCTTTTGTAGCTTTGTTTCCTCAATCTTTTGAGCGTATTGCGCTCTGCTTCCTCACGTTTGATTTCTGCAACGATCTTTTGAGCGGATGGCGGACTGCGCGTTGTTCTCTAAACTCTGTGAAGAATCTCACGTCATGATCTCTGGTTGACAGTTTAAATTCTTCGCTACTTAGGATCAGGCTGCTCTCCAGTCGGTGTGAAGAGGCTTACGTCTGAAGCTCTGATACCATGATAAAATGAGAAGCAAAGAATACAAAGAAAGAGTAGAGCAGAAATAGTATTCAGTATATTGAGTATATGAGAAAAAGAGTACTTAGAGAAAAGGGAAAAGAGCTGAGCTAAATAGGCTCAAGCAAAGAAAGAACATCAAGAAACGATAGTACAGTTGGCCAGGACAACTGGCAGTGTACAATCAGACTGTTGAGGTTACATTATATTTAACAAAATCTATTGTGCATCCTTTCATAGTCCAGTGACAGTGTGTGGAGACATACATGGACAATTTCATGATCTAATGAAACTTTTCCAGGTAGGAGGCAGATAACTCAAGTCTATGGATTTCATGACGATTTCCAGCAAAAGTATGGGAATGCAAATGCATGGCATTTTTGCACTGATGTATTTTATTATATCACACTGTCAACAATCATTGATAGATAGGTCCTTTGTGTCCATGRGGGTCTTTTACCTGACATCTGAGCTATCTATTAGATCAGATTCATTGACAGGCATTGTGAGATGCCACATGAAGGACCCTTTTGTGATTTGATACACATGTATGACAGTGTCGTTGCTTCTCTGAGAGGKGTGTGTCAAATACGACACTGTCATACATGTGTATCATGACGAGTGCCAGTGAAAGGATGGGAATGCAAATGCATGGCATTTTTGCACTGATGTATTTTATTATATCACACTGTCAACAATCATTGATAGATAGGTCCTTTGTGTCCATGGGGGTCTTTTACCTGACATCTGAGCTATCTATTAGATCAGATTCATTGATAGGCATTGTGAGATGCCACATGAAGGACCCTTCCGTGATTTGATACACATGTATGATAGTGTCGTTTCTTCTCTGAGAGGTGTGTGTCAAATACGTATTCTTCTTAGATTTGCATGAAAGAATCTTGTCTTTGTGGCAGTTTAAGCTACTTGGTGCATAGTGTTTGGTTCAAGTGTGAACAAAGAGATTAGGGTTTGTACAAGTGGAGAGCTACATTCACTTTAGCAATGTCCTCAATGCATTCAGCCTCATATTGATTCCTCGCAATTTCAAACTAGATATGGAAGTGTGTAGGTTGTGATCCCCTATTTCACTTACTTTATGAGGTTGAGGATAAGAAGATCACTGGAGTTGAGGCTAATTGAAAGAGTGAGAAGATAGTTGAGGCTGATTGAAAGAGTGAGCAGATAGTTGATGAAGATGGGGACCCATTATGTAGTTTTGTAATCCATCCACCAGAGAAACCAATATTTTATTTATGAATTGTTTACAATGCTTGCAKAACCATTGGCAGAGAAACTTCATCAAACAAAGGGACTACAAAGAATTGCATGTCTATTTACAGAGTAGGATGGAGTTGCACAAAGGTATTTTGCTATTATAAATATCTGGTTATGTGCTAGGYGATTTGGATTCATATCAAGTAGTGAGAAAGTGGGCAGAGAAAGTATAGAGGTGCGAGATCCACTTGAAACGGTCGAGTTCATGAAGTTGTTTTGCGTAAGCATGTTCTGCAAATTCAGACCAAATTCTTAAGCGATCTAAAGGCATGTGAAACATAATCGACAATGCATATTTGAATATCAATTGCATTGAGCAGTTTTGACTCTTAGGAATCTAAGATCAAAATAACAAAGAATGGGCTTGTAAGAGTTAATTTGTTCATGCATGGAAAAAATCCACTTGGTGAGTTCTCATCAAAGTTGAAAATAAGTTTGTTTTGAAAGGGAAAATGGAGTCAAAGTTAATAAAAGGTGTTTTGTTTTTGAGCTCAAAATACTCATTATGTATATGTAACAAAGGGTTCATAAAACAATCTCAAATCAAGTTAGTGGCAAAATCAAACTAATGTCATGATCAATAGTTTTGAAGTTAAGGAGTGAATGCCCATGTAAAGTTGAGTAAAGTCGAAAGTGTCTTTTTATTTGAGTCTAATGATTTTTGGTATGTAATGGGTTATTTTTACAAGTTGATGAGTCAAGTCAAAATGAAAAGTTTGAGTAAAGTCAAAATTGTTTTTTATTTGAGTCTAATGATTTTTG
Source organism: Picea mariana (assembly GCA_032191745.1). Taxonomy (NCBI): domain Eukaryota; kingdom Viridiplantae; phylum Streptophyta; class Pinopsida; order Pinales; family Pinaceae; genus Picea; species Picea mariana. The sequence goes on from JASDQU010011045.1 coordinate 318,259, forward strand.
GTGATTTTTGGTATGTAATGGGTTCTTTTACAAGTTGATGAGTCAAGTCAAAATGAAGTTTGTTGATGCAAAACATCTGTTAAGTCAAGTGGAAGTCTCACTCAAAATATCCTGTGAATCTAATGAAGCTAAAATTTTGTAGAGTCAAAGTGGACGTTGAAGCCAAAGATTAAAGTGAGTGGAAGTCATTAAAATTGTTAAATTCAAAGTCAAGTTTAAAAGAAGCAAGTTAGAAGTCATCGATATGTAATAGGGTGGATGATTGATTTAAATTTATGGTCAAGTCATGAGGGTTTGTTGATGTAAAGATTTGAAGTCAAGTTCACAGTTTGGAGTTAAAGTAAAGTGAAGTTTAAGTCATGTCAATGGTGTGTCAATTAAGTTTTCCAAACCAAGCTCATAAGTGTCTTGTTGGTTTTTGCGCAACCCAACAAGAAACATATTTTGTAAGCAGGTAATTACAAAATATTGCCGGTGTCTTGTTGTATGGAGATGTCCCTCCTACAAGAAATAATTTTATGCATGTATTATGTGGAATATTTAGAATTATGCAAGAATATGTAGACTCCAAGAAAAAAGAAGATGATAGAAGAAAGAAGACTAATGAAGAATGATGAAGATGTTGACTCCATGACAAAGCATATGACAAAAAGAGGAATTTGGTGGCATGAAGAATCCCTATAGCCATTGAAGCTTGAAAAGTGAACACTGAGGAGCAAATAGAAGCTCATAGTGATTGTCCAAGATGAATAAGGACCAAAAATACCAAGAGACCAGGTTCAGAGAAAGAGACAACCTAGGTGAGGTATCTAGCAAGGTGAAAAATGCTTGCTAAGGAAGAAGGTGATCACACTGAGCTCAATTGAAGAGATTGAAACAGAACATGGATAGCGAAATGAAGGGATTCATCGAAGGAAAATGCCACAGAAAGGTGATGCGGAATTCATGAAAGAGAAAGTTGAAGCAGATGGACTCTTGGACATGAACAAAAGAAGAAAAATACAAGGGTATAATGAAGGATAAAGTAGTGAAAAGAAAAGTGGAGGGGATAAGGAAGAAAGTTTGATGCAATGGGAACAAAAAGAAAAAACAGGAATAAGAAAGAAAAACAAGGTAAATAATAAATATCACAGTGTGTAGATGTAGTAAATCCATGAAAGAGACATCCCTAAGTAGTTTAATGGTCCTTGAATAATGTTTTAAATAGGTCTTGGTCTTATGTTTGCATAAAGGCTAGATTAGTCTAAGTTGAAATTGTTGTATGTACCTAATGTAAGCCCATATGAGGCTAGTGTACCCCATGTTTTGAATGGTGTATGGTTTGTGGTCAACAAAACCACTGATGTAATGAATGGTTCCTGAAACCACTTATCATGAGAGAGGACTTGTTGAAGGAAATAAAGAGTGGCAAGTCAGGAGGAAAAGCTCAACTATGGGAAAAACTGTCGATTTGAGGCAGTACACGACTGGTAGAAGGTTTGAGGAAACCAAAGATATTTCAAGTCATGAAAAGGGGACTTGAGTAGTTGAGTGTGAAATGGAAATTGGAAGTTATGAAAAAGAAACTTGCATGGAGGAAACTATGAAACAAAAATTGACGAGTTGATATGGAACTCATGGACAAGAGTCCATAAAGAATTTTTGTTCTTTGGGATTCTGATGCAGGAGCATCGAGAGCATGGTTACAGGTGAGCCAAAACCTAGGATGAGAATGATAATGATGATGATGCAAGAGGAGTAATAGGTACAATTATGTGAAGTCAATATGGAAGAATGGTTGATGAACCATGTACGAGAAAGAGTTTTCTAGAGAATTGATGGATACAACATTTGTCGACCCATGTATTCTGGTGGATGGCTATTCTTTTATATGGAATTCAACAAAGTTTATGTTTTGCAGGTACAAGAAGAATATTGAGGATGAATAAGACCAAAGATTTCAGAAGATAGAAGAAGTGAGCAGAGATGAAGACGAAGGAACCAGTTCAAAGGACCAATGAAAAAGAGAAAGGGGAAATATGATAAATAACTCCTACTTAATGAATACTCATACTTTTAATGTTTAAATGAATAAATTTTATGGTTTTTAATGAGGTAGACTAAATTATAGAAGTCTACATATGAGTGAAAGATGAGGACACAGAGATATATTAGGCATGGAAATCAATTGAGAGATTCATGGAAATATTTGAGGAGAGATCATAGGAGATGGTTATGGAGATAGTTATACATTTAATTTAACTAATTATATAATTGTGACATAGTTGTTAGCCTATGACTTACCTTAACCAATCACTAAGTCTAAATTGTCACCTATATTTGTATTATTCATTTAGGATATTAGTAATATATCCTCAAGTGATGACTAATGATTTAGTTAAGATTGTCTAGCCTATTCATCATGCATGATTTTAGGATCTAGAGAAAATATCTCTATGAGGTGCCATCACCCATTGTACTATAAATATGTAACATTGGTGCGAATACAAGAAATTTGGCTAGTGAACCTTTTCCTCCATGTTGTTGGTCTTGTTTATATTTTATCAATTAGTATCAGAGATTTTTTGTTTTATCAATTGGTAGTTTTTCATGGGAGGTAACATGCAACAACATCATGCAGTGAAATAAGAGCAATTTGCACATAAGCTACATCATGGAGGAGAGAAATCTGCTACACCACAGGTAGATCAAGTACGTGGCAATTTTGAAGAGCAAGGCTTCATATCGTTGTCATTTGGAAATCAAAGGAAAATATGTATTAAAATGGTGCGATGCAGGTGATTGGGAGCAATGCTCTCAGCGATGCAGATATACGTTCTTTTGAATGTAAAATGACAAAAATGAGGTCGCAGTTATTTCAATTTAAAGTTCATTTTATTAGCAGGCAGCATAGCTCTTGTTCCATTATTTTATTCTTTTTTTAAATTCAGATCACAATTTGACTGTTGTTGGATCAAAATTTTATGCGAGTTTCCCAATCCTTTCATCCAGTTCTGGAGAGTTTTCCTTAGTGTTTTTTTTAGTTCTGGTCGAGTTCTATTTTCTTGGATATCTCGCGAGTGAATTTCGAGCAAATGTGAACATTCACCATAGAGACAAGGTTGTTGCACCTACCATTAATTTGCGATCCCCTATGAGTTCATAATGCCACAAGATCGTCGTGGAGGGGTTTTCACCTCCCCATATCACAGTGAGAAGGTCACGAAACTGCTAAATATTATCACAAAAGTACCACATGAATCACATAAAGTGTTGATTTGACCGAGGCCTTTCTCAACTAAATTGTGCACTATTGTTTCCCTCCTTGCGACCTCTCTTCAAACTGGGTGACGAATTTTGTTTCAGAGGCCAAGAAATTTATTATTAGGAAAATAACATTTTGAATAGAGAGGTACTTGATTTCCATGGATAGAGAAACAATGTTGTAATGCAGGCGCAACTCCTTCCTGGTAGTGAACAAGAATTTGGATAAAACCTTTGTGCCTTATGATTGAAGGAGCCGAGGGTTTCATAGAGACGTTGAGTGATCTATCAGTTTTGAGTGCAGTGGATCCCTCTTTTCTTCACCAGCCCAATACATCCAATGCTTTCCAGCTCTATAAGGAATCTAAATCATCTACCCTTGATCTTGTACAACATGCGCGTCCTCCTCAAATCAATATTTGGGCCATGCAAACCACATCGATATGCTTGTGTGACCTCCTCAACAACCTCTGATCTCAATGATTTGTTCCAAAAATTTCTCAACAAACACCTCAACGAAATTCTCAACGAATTAGATCTTTCAATTGTGGATCTTGGTGACTTTCTATATAGCATGATCTATTGTTACAGGAAGACGATTTCCAACAAATTTGAATGCTTTATGATGCTTTGACTGCTACAATTTGGAGCAGAATACATGCCATCTACATATGGAGATAAAATGGTGACCTTTGAGAAGGAGAGCGAGTATGGCTACGTTTGAAGTCGAGCCTAGAGCTTGATATCCCATTGATCGATTCTCCCACGATGCAATGAAATTTCCATATGTTTCCTTTGTCATTCTTATTTATGCTATCGATTGCATGCGAAGCAAATATTGAGATCTAGGAGCCTCCATTTACCAGATCATACCATCATCTTACTTTGAGGGGGCGTTTGGTTTTGGGTTGATAAATCTACCTTTTCTCCACCAGTTTCATTGATATTTCTAGTGGGCGACAAGTTTCACGCTTGCAGGAGTTGATAAGTTCATTTGAAGGATTCCCATGGGCTCGTGTTGTCGTCTTTCGTTACTACTAGAAACCTACACATGAACACACCACTGAACATCAACAAGTTGACTGTTTGCAGGGGCACCAAAGGACTTTTCTTTGTATATGGTCAATAATATATGTCCACTTCTTGTCCATAAGTCTTGAAATGCTTCCAACAAAGAAGACAATCCAAAAAGCTTGAAACTATCAATAAGATTTGTGGCAGAAACAAAATGGATTGTTGCCTGCTCAAAGGTAAAAGTGCAAGCATCAATGTGGTCTTCCAATTGCTCTGATGTAAGGCCCAAAACTTGTTGTAATTTTGATAACTCATCTTCATTAAATGATTTTTCCTCCTTTGCAAGCTTGATGATGATCCGTTCCAAGAACAAAGAGTGGCGATCAACGAGGACTATATCTTCCGGCTGAATATAATTTCTTAAGCTTGAGTTGTTTGGAAATATATCTTTAGACATGTTGAAAGAAGAATTCACCAAATAGTGAACCCAAAATAATTGATATTATCAATTATGAGTCCCAAGAACTAATCCCTTTTGTTTGCGTAATTTCAAGTTTTTCAAGATGGTGTGATGTGTTCCCAGGTTATTCATGTCCCTCATGGATTTTCCCTTAGGTCACTTGGCCTTGGATTTTGGGAACTAAAAAGGATCAGGTCAGGAAATCACAAAGTGTTGTTACATTTTCTGAGATTTTCTGAGATTTTCTACGTAGCGTAAAAAATGCCTCTTATAATATTTTTGGTGTAAAAGTGTATAGAAATTCGTAAATTCTTTTTGAGAGAGTGGGATGTATAAGGGTGAATATGGTGACTTGTTGGGATAATTGTTCTAAGTATATTTGCAAAAGACAATTGTCATGTCTAGGTACTTTAAAGCCTAAGTAATGCAAGTGATGTAATTGGAAACCAAACATGGTTGTTTGGTACATGGTATGTGAGACATGAAGATAATTGAAGACTTTTGTTAAAGCTTTTGTAAAAGGGGCATTTTTATGCTTCCATTCGTGTGCAGGATGGCATAAAGGGGGCATTTATTTTTTGGTGTAAAAGTGTGTATAGAAATCCGTAAATTCATTTTGAGAAAGTGGGATGTATAAGGGTGAATAGGCTAACTTGTTGGGCTAATTGTTCTAAGTATATTTCCAAAAGACAATTGTCATGTCTAGGTACTTTAAAGCCTAAGTAATGCAAATGATGTAATTGGAAACCAAACATGGTTGTTTGGTACATGGTATGTGAGACATGAAGATAATTGAAGACTTTTGTTAAAGATTTTGTAAAAGGGGCATTTTTATGTTGTCATTCGTGTGCAGGATGGCATAAAGGGGGCATTTATTTTTTGGTGTAAAAGTGTGTATAGAAATTTGTAAATTCTTTTTGAGAAAGTGGGATGTATAAGGGTGAATAGGCTGACTTCTTGGGCTAATTTTTCTAAGTATATTTGCAAAAGACAATTGTCATGTCTAGGTACTTTAAAGCCCAAGTAATGCAAGTGATGTAATTGGAAACCAAACATGGTTGTTTGGTATATGGTATGTGAGACATGAAGATAATTGAAGACTTTCGTTAAACCTTTTGTAAAAGGGGCATTTTTATGTTGCCATTCATGTGCAAGATGACATAAAGGGGGCATTTATTTTTCCTTTGATGCACATGTTATAAGTGGGTTTTATCCACTAGTGCACATTTGAGGCATGTTGCCTTAAATTTAAAATTGATATCTCAAGATTGTAAAAGATTGCTAGTAGACATTGCATGGTGATCAATTTATGGATAAATTTGAAGAATGAGGAGAAAGGAAGCTTAGTTGAAAGCTTCATGTAACATTTGTATTGATAAAATCGTATTTTATTTGGCTCTTGTGTCCTATATCAGCCCAAAATTGAATAAGGGGATCTTAGGTACATCTTGTGTAGTGTGTTGTGGTGAAATTTTCATGGAGGCTTATATTGTTTACTATCTAGTTTTGACATAAACAAACTTACAATTTTAGCATTTAACGCAACACACACAAGCTCAAGCACAATGTTACTCATGCACATGCATTCAAGMAAAATTAATGCAAATCAAGCATCGACAAAGAATACTAAAGCAATGAACAAGTCAAGCTCGTAAACACAGGAGAACTAGACTCAAAAGCATCGACAACACATTCAAATTTGAAGAGCAATTCAACTTCAGAATCAAGATTTATTGTAACTTGCAAATTGTCCTTTTRTAACTTTACTTGTCTTTTTGAAATCAAGTTTAGTTGAATTGAATTTGTCATAAGGTGCATTTTCGGCTGAGCCTGACACCCTAGAGTCATTTTGAGTCGAAATTGACAAGGTTGAGTACTTGAAACTCAAATCATTGTAAACATCAAGTCTTTTGGATGCATTTTCGGTGGTAACTGACACCCTCAACTTCCTGGAAGCAAGCTCAAGCGAGGCAAGTTCAAGTGAGAGTGAATAACAAGCGAGTGTGAAGTTCAAGCAAACGATTCAAGTGAGCAAGTTTCAAATAAGCCTTCTTTTGTAGAGAAAAATTGTAATTAGGATCTACCTACACAAGGACACATCATTTAGTGTTTTTTGAAATGGATCAAAATCTAGAATTATTAGAGTTACTAAAACTCTAATAAACACCACTGAAGGCAACACAATGATATTGAACAACGCAAATCTTCAATCAATGCTAACGTGTTTGCAAGTGACGCAAGCTAAAGTTATAATTCTTCAATCTCTATCCCAACTATTGAATGATGAAATCAGGGATCTCAAAAATCAACAACCAGTGAAGTGTTTCGAACTATTTTTTGTTCATAACAACCCTCTCTATAATGATGATGATGATGATGATCAAAAGTCAGTAAARGAGCAACTCAGTAAGACAAATCCAGATGCATACAAAGATGAATCTATTCATGAACCTACTTTTCAAGAGTTTTCTTTTGACGTCAGTGAAGAAAACCTTTCAATGACGCAACAACATATAGTAAATCCACTTCCATGGATTTCAATGCAACAGATTCAGAATACACTTTCCAAAGCCATCATCAGACCTTGGGAAGAAATTATTTACAAAAAGAATAGAACAATACTTGGATATGACAAGGAAGTTACCTTTCATATTCCCGATTATTCCCGACCAATCAAGTTCCAAAGTGTTGGATTCCTTCAAGAATATTCACTTTCACTTGTTCAAGTTCAACATCATAATGCGAAATGCCAATTTAAATCAAGTTGGTCACAAGGAGAATCAATGTTTTGACCTCCATCCTTGCCAACATTGTGGCAAGCATAACCATTCTTCATAAAGATGTTCAATGTTGAAGAAACCTGCAAGATTGAAGATTCACTATGAGTGGATTGATCCTTGGAAATGGTCATCAACAACCAAGTGATTATATAAGTCTTACCAAATAATTCAATCTCGAGTAAAGACCAATCTTGTAGCACATAACATTTTTGTACCTCACATAAGTGGTCCCATTATGGCATAGCTTGCAAGCATGGCCCTCACGAGATGAGATAACATGTGGTTTTTTATACATGCCCACTTTGTGTTGTACTCAAATGGAACAAGTATGGTACTCTCTTGAGCACCAAAGGAGGGAGTAAAATGATGTAACTTTTCTGTACCTTAAGGGGGGGAGTTCAAAATTCCAGTGATGATGGTTCATGAAACCACTTGTGGTCTCTCCTTTCAGCTGAAAAAGGGGGGGATTGATGATGGAATTGAAGATGGTTGCCAGATAGAAAGTTTCGACAACAACAAACATCAAATATTCCATATGGGCATGTAATTTTCCAAATGGGAAACTGTAGTCTGTAGATGCTAGACTTTAGCAGAATTATGGTTTAATAATGATCCGATATCTTTTCATCGAAGTGACTTATAAAGAATTGTATTAAATGAACATAAATTAAAGTGCACCATTAAAGAAGGAAAAGCTAAAAAATGAAGATACATAAGCGTCAAATATGAACATGAAAACTTGATAATGGAGTTCTTTCCTAGTGGACTACATATCCGGGTCTTTCTCTCAAATGGGTAGGCCTTTTTATTATCTCAACAAAGAATTTGGCAAAATACATAAGTATACCTCATTCTGGAATTACGCTGCAGAAGCTTTACTCACATAAGAAAACAAACATCACCATTGAATTTATGGCGTCGAATTACCCAAGAATGATTGTCTCCATTCTTCAATCCAACTTTGGCACTGCTAGGCCCAAGAGAAATTTTGTCTCGATTTTCATGCCTGCAACCTGTAATTAATTCATAAAAAAATGCCTCGAAAACTATGCCCGACTGTATCGTCGTGCGCCCCTGCTCCTTCCTCCGTACACTGGAGAATTTCCAAATTTCAATAATAATCATGGGCGATATAAATAATGGGGCCATTTGGCCCAACGGTGGCAGAGCTATAGTTAAGGCATATGCAATGGGGGAGGTCTCGGGGTCAAGCCCACGCGCCTCCCCTTTTGGGTTGTTGTTATAACATATATATATAAATGTGTATGGTGGTTCGCCAACTTTGAAGGTGGTTTATATTTTTCCATTGGGCCACCAGATCTGGCGGGTCTCCACCAGATTTGGTGGACCCACTCTTTTTATTTTTTGAAATTGGGTTCTTGGACCCTCATTGGGCATTTTCCCACTGCCACGTGGCAACCCATGACTGGGCCAAGGGGAAGCCAACCATTGGGCCACGCCAACCACCTACACAGTCACTTACCACATCAACCTACCACATCATCCTACCATGTCATCCTGCCACGTCATCGTACAGTCTGCCACATGGATGTATGGACTGCCACGTGGTGATTTTTCATTGGTCCACAGATTGAACCGAAAAAGAAAAAAATGAGTGACATGTGGAAGCCTCTAGTTTTGCCATGTCACCATGTTGATTTCATGCTGACGTCAGCATGACACATGTCACCTCCTACGTTTCTCACATACATTGTACGGATGCTAACGTCATCTGTATTGATGTTAACGTCAACAGTACGGATGTTGATTCATCCACTACTAACTGGGCTAGGTTGACCAAACTTTGACTGCGAATATATCTCGATTTGTAACTCTGTTTGACGAGTCATTTACGTCGTTGGAAATATTGCGACACACTCTTCGTGATGATGCCACTTTCACTAAGTTTTAAGGACTTTGAATTTTTTCCCTTTCTCTGTCTGCTGAGGCCATTTTGAGCTTCTTGAGTTGCTTTTGCGAATTCTGAGTTGTCCTTAGTATTCTCTGGATCCTTTTTGGATCACGCCTTCCCACTGAGATCTTTTTGGACCACCAAAAGGTTTCATCAATCAACATATAAGTGAGGGAAGAGTTCCCTCACCTTGTCCTTCTCAATCCAATTTTCCTTGCTTGGATGTGTGCCCTTTAAACCTACTCAAAGATAATCAACATCACCTTTGCGTGAAGTCCTCGTCCTTTTGTCTAGGATGATATCTTCCTTTAACTCATCCAAATAATCAGGAGAAAACTCATCAACTGAAGGTATTGAAACTTCCTCATCCTAATCCATGATCATGGGAGGCTCAAAAAGTTTCAAGTTCTCTATATTTACAACTGAGTAGATCTACATATAAGGTGGATTATCTAGACAAAAATCATTGGTACCACTTTTCTCCAAGATAGTGAAGGTTCCATAACAAATGGGCTTGAGTTTATTTCCTTCACCCTTCAACCTTTCCTTGTTGATGTTAAGCCATACCTGGTCTCCAACCTGGAACTGATGATCAACCCTGCGTTTGTCATGTCGAGCTTTATATTATGCTTGAATTTTATCCAACTGTTCCCTGACTGCTTGGTGTACCTGCTTGATCCTCTATATGAACTTGCGGGCTCTGTCTTCATTTCTTTCTTCATTTGAATCGACATCTCTCCCATACATCAAGTCCAAAGGAACTTTAGGTAGGTACCCAAAACATGTCTCGAAAGGCAAACACTGAGTGGAGGAATGTAAGGCTCGGTTGTAAGCATGTTGTACATAGGGTATTTGTTCATCCCATAACTTGGGATGCTTGCTGAAGTAGCCTTGAAGAAAAAATACCATTGTTTGGTTAACAACCTATGTCTATCTGTCGGTCTGTGGATGGAGAGCAGTGATCCTATTCAACTTGGTATCCATCATTCTCCACAAGCTTGTCCAAAAATACCCAAGGAATAAAGTATCTCGATCCGAGATAATGGATGTGGGTAACCCAAAGTGAACCCAAACATACTGAAAGAAGATATTAGCAGTCTATTCAACATTGATCTACTTTTTACATGGAATTAAGATACACATCTTGCTTAACCTATCCACTACAACATATAAATAGTCTTGACCCATTTTCGACATTGGTAAACCCCCTAAAAATTCCATGGAGATGATTTCCCATGGATGGGATGGAACAGGTAGTGGTGAGTATAGCCCCAGTTTTCTATTAGTGGGCTTACAAGTAGAACACATCACACACCCCTTTACATATTTAGTTACAATTTCTTTCATTTGAGGCCAGTAACAAAACCTTTGCAAATGAGCCATATTTTTTCCTACCCCAAAATTCCCAAAAACAAGATAAGTGTGAGCTTCTCGTATTACATGGAATCGTTCACTTGTAGGAATACATAACTTTCCAAGATGGTAGAGTATTTTTCCCTGCAGACAATAGTTCTCTACATGTGCACCATGGGTTAGCTTCTCATATACTTCTTTAAAATCTTCATCAATGGCATATTGTTCCACATAGCTATCATGAGATAAATAAGCATTCTTCAAAATAATAGAAGCAAAAATAGGAGGTCTAGAAAGCATATCAGCTACCTTGTTACTTGTACCCTTTTTGTACTTGATTACCAAATGAAATTGTTGTAGAAAACCCATCCATATGTAATTTCGAGATTGTTGCAGTTTGGTTTGTGCTTGGAGATACTGTAAGGGTTGATGATCTGTATGTATGATTGTTTTCTTCCCTAACAAGTAGTGCTTCCATTTCTTTATGCTTTGAACTAATGCATACAACTCTTTATCATATGTAGGATAGTTAACAACAACTTGGTTAAAAGTTTCAGAGTGGTAACATATAGGATTACGAGATTGCATCAATACTGCACCCATGGCATATCTGCTGGCATCTGTCTCGATCTAGAGGGGATGTTGAAGATTCGACAATGCTAATACTGGTGTGGTACTAATATTTTCCTTCAAAGTGTTGAAATATTTTTGTTGCTTTCCTCCCCACTGAAAAGTGTTCTTCACACTGGTTAAGGCATGAAAAGGAGATTCTATAAAGGAGAAGTTTGAAATGAACCTCCTCCAATACTGGACTGCACCTAAGAAGATCTGTATCTTGGTTACAAATTTGGGCTCAGGACAATTTACAATTACATCAATCTTGGAAGGATCAATTTTTAATTGTCCTCCTCCTACAATATGACCTAAGTACACAAGTGTAGTCTTGCCAAATTCACATTTGGACAATTTTACATACATTTTTCCCTTTGCAAAGTATCCAATACTTGCTTTACATGCCTCACATGTTCATCCCAAGTACCACTAAATATAACAATGTCGTCTAAATATACAATCAAAAACTCATCCAGAAAAGGCCTGAATACATCATTCATCACATGCATGAAGGTTGTCGGAGCATTATAAATCCCAAACGACATAACTTACCACTCAAACAATCCCTTTTTGGTTTTAAAGGCAGTCTTCCATGCATCATGTTTTGCAACCCTGATTTGATGGTATCCACTACACAAATCCAACTTAGTGAAATAAACAACATTCTTTAAATGATTAAGTAAATCATCTATACAAGGAAGAGGGTATCGATTTTTCACCGTGATTTTATTTAAGGCCCGGTAATCGAGACACATTCTCCATGTGCCATCTTTCTTTGGCACCATCACGATTGGAGAACCACAAGGAAATGAACTAGGCCTGATGACCCCTTGATCCAATATGCCTTTTACTTGCTTCTTGATCTTTGTCATCTCTACAACTGACATCCTGTACATGTGATCCAAAAATGATAGGTTTTACTGAAAAATTGCAAGTTAAGTTTAATGTACTTTATGCATCGGATCGATAAGAATGCGGAACACATAAAAATCTATAACTTGTTGCAGAATAATAATTATGACTTTTACTTGATGCTCATAAGTGATTAAAGATTTCAGCCATCATAAACCATGTTGCAAAATAAGAGAAGATAACATCAAACAAGAAAGAGAAGTAGACACAAGAACTTGTTAACGAAGTTCACCAATCTTTGGCTACGTCTCTGGGCCCGCTTCCAAGTGGAGGACCTCTTTATTGCTCTTCAAATGCTCAAGTTATATTTACATTGGCTCTTTTCTATTACAAAAGACTTATGATCTGCTATACAAGACCTCCTTATTCAGATACATACAAGCCTCAACAATCTCCTCTCAAAACATGACTCAATGCCTCTCAAAACATGAGAAATGGAAAATTACACAAGCTGCTCCTCAAAATCCCTACATTAAAAAGTTACCTCTCAAGCTCAAAAAGCCTGGTTTATATAGTTTTTAATCCCAACAAGAGAAGCCCAACTTTCCCTGAATATCTGGCTTCTTTTTGGGATCAAATCCCCCTCCAAATGGCCAAGAAATCCTCAAAAATACCCATTCTGGGAAAAACTATAGGCAAATAAACCCACTGTGCAAAAACAAATCAAAATAAGCCCAAAAGGGTTGGGCGCGCGCACAACAATAGGTCACATGGGTACTAAGGTGGCCAAGCGCGAGCCCTTTGGGCTGCGCACTGGACCTTAGCCCTAAAACTTAGGTCATGTGGCATTGTACAATGGGACCACACCCCTCATATCGTGCCTAACCCGTGGTTCCAACCCCACCTTGTTTAGTGGAAAGGTGTTATCCTTGCATCCCCCTTTGTTGACTGGTATGGTGGAGCACACCTGCAGTATGTTTGTAGTGTCCCCAAGGCCGAGCCCTATCGTAAATAATGTTCTGAAAGGAATTGTAATTATGTTTTATAGGCTGGTGAACCAAGTTTTTATAAGCTGGTGGCTTATGTGTTTGTTAGGCCAGGGATCCTAAATGTTGAAGGCCAGGAGCCTGCTATTGTTTATGTAATCATGCAGAACAATTAATAAAAAAATTTAAACACCGCCAAGTGCAGACCAACCACGATGAATGAGTGAAGGGGAACTAAGCATCCATAGAGAGGGAAATGAACTAGAGGCTGGAAGGTGGGAAAAGGGGCTAAGTGTTTAGCCTAGGGGGATTAAGCCTGGGAATAATATTTTATTATTATTCCAAAAGAACATGTGCCATTTATATTTTATCCTAAGTTCTTGACCAAGGGAAGGTGATGCGTGCTGGTGGAACGCATGCAGTCTCCAGGGCGACAAGTGTTGACCCTGGTGCATGCGAATAAAACGGTCAGGGTGGACTGTGAGGGGGATTCCTTCTCCCATTCGATCGGACTCCCTGAGCGTGTACGGGCTCTGAGCAGTATGACTGACCGAGTTCTGCAGAGAACCTTCATGCATCCTTGTGATCCGAAAAGTCTGTGTCTGGCTCTGAGAAAACCCGTGTATACCTTCGTACTGAACCAGAAGCCTGTGATCGATTCTGAAAGAGCTGGTTTCACCTCTATTTTGAACTGGAAAATCCTGTGTTGTTTCTAGAGAATTCGTGTGCATCCACTGCCCGAGATCGAGCATGTGCGTAAGATCTCTGTTTCGAATCCGTGACCGTGAGACCAATTTTCCATCACTGAACCAGTTTGAGGAAGCCTGTGTCTATTTCCCGTGGGTTGTTGTGGCCACGTAGTGATGGACTACGTATGGCTTGTGACCAGTTGTGAAACTCTCTCTCTCTCCAGGTGAGAGTGGTGTTGAGGTTGGATGAACAGGTGGTTTTGGCCTATGGGTGTCTCTCTCTAGGTGAGAGAGTGCGCAAAGGAAGGAGAGGACTCCTGGAAGGAACCCTGTAGCTGCCACAGAGCCCGGAGACTTCCGGTCCGATCTATTGCTGTAACCCAAGGCAAGGGAGGTTAGCAGCGGAAGGACTATCAAGGTGATAGAGAAGGTGTATACTCCTGGGGTGGAACAGGCATGTGGGGAATGAGGGTATGTGGGCAGTGAGCGTGAGAGGTTCTTGGGAGAGAATCCCATCCTTGTGGCTATGTGTTATTTTCTCTGTAACCTCAGCCTAGCCTAGGATTCCTTGTCTCGGGGTGGAGCTTAGTCCCAGCTCGGGGGTGACCCACTGCTGAGCAGTGCGGTCTAAGGCTGGGAGGTTCGTGGAAGGCCTGCACTTGGTTGGTGGAATCTACCACTGTTCAAAGATAAGTACCAGATGATTCTTTAATTATGTTTCTGTATCACTTTGTATTATAATCGTCATGTATTCCGCTGTGTATATGAATTGATGTTAAATAGTATAGATTGTTGATTATGGCAGTAAATCGTATGATTACTCTATGTTAAATGTATTTAACTTGTTTTGAATGCATGCGGATTATATAATGCCTGTATGAGTTATGTAAAATGTGTGTACAGATTGGTAACAGAGAGCGATAAAAGCCTTGGTAATCGAAAAGTGGTGCTACAGTTTGGTATTAGAGCCAAGGTTTCGACACTGAGCCTAGATGGGCCAGTTGAGTGGTCTTTGTACCAAGGGCATGAGGAGAAATTGTATCTGGAGGACCGATTTCGGACCCTGGTAAGCTGAGGAGGTATAGCAGTGTGCGAAACTGCAGCTGGTGTGGTCTATGGCCATAGGGAGAGAGGACTCCACACCGACAGTGCTGGAGCCTTAGGATCTGTTCGAGAGGGAAGGTGAACCCTCATGACCGTCGGATCTGGAAAATGTGCACAGGGATTAAAATCCCTTTTGAAATGCACAGGAGTGTGGGAATCGCGATACGCGAAATCACGAAAACTCGAAAAACTGTGGAGATCTACGTGGTAGAT
>JASDQU010011046.1:9671-21150 GCA_032191745.1 Picea mariana
GGTCAGGCCATTTCGCGAACTCAGGTATCACGAGTTGGGAGGGCGGAGTCCTTGCGCTGAAAAACTCCGAGTTGCGAGATCACGAATTAGCGAAAGGCAGGAAGGATAAGGGTGCTGTCATAGCCCTTGGTCTTGCACTGTGGGAGCTCACGCTTGGCGCTTGGAAAAAGCCAACTGAGCATTCGTGGAGTGGACCTGTGTGTTCGTTTCGAAGGGTTCCAGTTTGGAGCCGGAAGAGCCATTTCGGTTCCTGAACTAAAAGACCCTGACCGGGAGGTCGCGCAGCCATGAGGAGGGATAGGAGGTTTGCATGAACTCATGGGCAAGAGACACATTGATTTATGAGGGTGGGGCCTATATATGCACAAGGGTGAGACCAAAACGACGAGGAAATAAGAACCAAGTAATAAGCTGGTGAACACAGTTTGATAACTGAGAGAGGGGTCAAACGAATTGAGGCAAGGGAAACATGAATAGTAGGAATGAAGCATGAAGGAGAAGTGACTCATTTAGTTTTTTGACTGTGGCACAAAGAGATTTGCAAGGTGGCATGACAAAGGTCTGTCTTTTGTATTTGGACAGGGTATTGTTGGATAAACTGAGCGAAAACTCCTTGTAAAATCTTCTTTGCTGTGGCACGAGCTGCAGGCTCGACACACTGTTGTCTTTGTAATAAAAATCGGGTATTAGAGTGGTTTGGACACCCACCTTACTTGCACATTTGTTTAACTATGTATTGATGTATTCTTCTTAATGTTGTATGTTCTAAGTATGAATGTTGTCATACTCTGTTAAATGGTAAAAGATTCTAAGTGTTAGGCTTAATCTGGAAGGAGCTCCAACCGAAAAAGGTGCAAACTGAAAACAACATTACAACTTCTAAATGGTTCGACTATGCAAGACAACTGTATGAGCAGGATCCCAAGGTTGACCCTCCTCCCTTGGTCAACACAGACACAAAACTCTTCACGATGCAAGAGGTAGAGATGGGTATCAAGAGGTTGGGCATTGGAAAAGCAAAAGACTTAGATGAACTCCAAGCAGAGTATCTAAAGTGGGGCTTAAAAATTCTTCCACCTCACATTACAAAAATTTTCAACAACATCATACAACAGGGGTTCCCCACATATCAGACAACTAGTATGGCAATACCTCTTTTCAAGAGTGGTGACGTTAATAATCCCTCCAATTATAGAACCATAATGATAAACCCCGTGTTTGCAAAGTTATTTGGCAGCATGTTAGAAAATAAAATCAGCAAGTGGGCAGAAGAAAGAGATAAACGTGCTAAAGGGCAAGCAGGTTTTAGACCTAAACACTCCACAGTTGATCATTGCATAACTTTATGGCACATCATTGAAAAAGTTTGGGAAAAAAAGGAAGAAGTTTTTTGCTGCTTTGTTGATTTCAGAAAAGCCTTTGACACGGTTCCTAGGGATAAGCTTTGGGGCAGAATGGAGGAACTTGGGGTTCCCAGGCATTTGAAAGCAGCTGTGCATAGGCTGTATGAAGAGGTGAAAGTCAAAATTAGTAATTCAGCAGGCATTTCTGAAAGTTTTAGAAGCGATATCGAGGTCAAGCAAGCTTGCCCATTGTCTCCTACCCTTTCTGGGTTATATATTGACAAGCTTGAAGAGTGGCTAAATTCGCAAGGGGGTGACGGTATCCATTTGGGCAAGTTCGTTATAGGCTTCTTTTGTACGCAGATGACCTTATATTGATTGCTAAATCGACTCTTGGTTTGCAAGAGCACTTATGTTCCCTTGAGCATTTTTGTAGAAGGGTGGGGATGCAAGTCAATATTAGTAAAACAAAAGTAGTGGTTTTCTCTAACAAAAGAAAGCATAACCAGCATAAATTCTACTTTGAAGGCAACATTTTAGAAGAAGTTGCAGACTACAAATACCTCGGAATTGACTTCAACAAAAATTTAAGTTGGGATGGTTGTAGAAAGAAAAGAACTTTAGGGGGTTGGAAAACATTTTATGCTTTTCAAAACAAGTGTAGAAAAGCAGAGCTGTGGGACTGGAAAACCACTTTAACTCTTTTTGGGCTTTTAGTGATTCCGGTGATTTTCTACGGTTGTGAACTGTGGGCCAGCGGCACAACCAAGATGCAGTGGAAACAAATTGAGAAAATTCAGAAGCGTTTGATTACAAACAAATTCAAAATTAAAAGTGCAGTTCCTTATGCTATTTTGTTAAGTGAAACAAGGGCTGCTCCTATTGAAACAATTGCTATGGTGCGAGTCATAAGGTATTTGAAAAAAATTGAGCAAATGGAAGAGGGTAGATGGCCTAAGGTTGTGTTTAGTGACATATTGTGCAAAAGAAAGAAGACTTGGATGCGGCAAAATAACAAATGGTTTAGTAGATGGGGCATTTGCTTGAGCATGTGTCCTACAAACAATAAGGAGATAAAAACTTTTGTTATGGATAAGTTCCACAAACGTACTTGGGAGAAAGAGCTAGGGAGAAAGAATAAGTACTACATTGAAGAATTTAACCCCACTCATAACCATCGGCAAAAGACGTACATAAGGGCCAATATTTCTTGAAGATCTAAAATTCATATTGCTCAATTAAGGACTAATTTTCATCAACTCCGTTGTGAAACAGGGCGCTGGAAAAGGCCAAAAGAAATGTGGGAGGTATTTTGGCAGCGAGATCTTGGGATAATCTATTCAGCAAAGAGTTTGTCGAGAAGCTGGGAGCGGTTATTGTAAAACTTCACAAGAAAATGACCGAATACAAAAGCCAGATAGAAAAACAATCTGTCCCATAGGTCTAGTACTACCGTAGGGTTGAAAAGCTGCGGTGACACGTGGTTCCTCAAGCCACCGGGAGACTTAGGCACGCCCAAGTCTGTTTCGCCCCAGATTGCCGGCTGTGAGGGCAGGACAATAACCCTACNACTTGGGAGAAAGAGATAGGGAGAAAGAATAAGTACTACATTGAAGAATTTAACCCCACTCATAACCATCGGCAAAAGACGTACATAGGGGCCAATATTTCTTGAAGATCTAAAATTCATATTGCTCAATTAAGGACTAATTTTCATCAACTCCGTTGTGAAACAGGGCGCTGGAAAAGGCCAAAAGAAATGTGGGAGGTATTTTGGCAGCTAGATCTTGGGATAATCTATTCAGCAAAGAGTTTGTCGAGAAGCTGGGAGCGGTTATTGTAAAACTTCACAAGAAAAGGGCCGAATAAAAAAGCCAGATAGAAAAACAATCTGTCCCATAGGTCTGGTACTACCGTAGGGTTGAAAAGCTGCGGTGACACGTGGTTCCTCAAGCCACCGGGAGACTTAGGCACGCCCAAGTCTGTTTCGCCCCAGATTGTCGGCTGTGAGGGCAGGACAATAACCCTACTGCATAATTTTTTTTTAGGTATTGGGGATTTTTTATAAGATTTGAATGAGCTCAGTCCCTTGTCAAACACACCCAAAATCTGCTGTTTAAATTACAAAATCCACCCAAATCTGTTGTTTTAATTACAGAACCCAGAAGTGAAAAGGTGTGGAGTTCCACATGAATAAACAGTATCACTGCCACTGCAGCATTTCCGGCGAACGACAAGGTTTAGCGAATATTCTCAAAAGAATCGTGAAATAAATTCGGTGGGGCGGTCGAGCAGGGCAAGTGGAGACGACCTTTTACTTTTTGTGCCATTAATATCGATATTATTATTTTACTAACATATTTAATTTGTAGTGACATACACATCCTCATCTATCCTTGAACCTAAAGGGAAGAGGGAAGAGCCCACCGATAGCCGGCTATTCATTCAATTTGCCGTCAATTGCTGCATTTCAACGGCAGCCGAGCAGGACGGAAGGAAATCGACAATGCAGATATCTAGCGAGCGCAGTCGATGGCCTATCGCTTCCCTCCATTAGCCGGCAGACAACACACAATTTTCCCTTCAAGCAATTCCTGTCAAGAAGAAGGGCAGATTTCCCGTCAAGAAGACAGGCAAGTTTCCCTTCAAGGAATTACCATCARAATTCAGCCCTGGGGGACAATTGGAGGCTCAGGACGGACAACAGCTTAGTAATCCGCAGCAGAGGTAGATGGGGTAAATGCGGTTAACCGGATTCCGGTGGCCTCAGCTCAACTCAGGAAAAATTTCAGCCGGATCTGATCTTTCTTTTCTTTTTTTCTTCCTAGATTTTTGTCACTTGACGCCGATTCAGAGGGCATCGCAGCTTTGGGGATCTCAAGTTTTAGGAAAATCGAACCCGGGTAGGCAACGATGCAGCAGGACCAGAGGCGAAAGGTGTGTTTTCTGTCTTTTTTTTTCTCTCTCTCTTAATTGCTGTAAATTTTATGAAAATTTTAAAGCCGCGAAGTTCACGGACCAGATCCAGGTATTCGTATAAGTCATGGAAATCGAAGTGCTGACCACGCACATGCCGAAGCACTGGGCCAAACCCTCATTTTGTTATTCAAAGCTGCTGTTTCCTCAATAAATATCAAGGTTCCGTAATTCCGTTATGGGACCTCCGGGATTTTTATGCCTTACAAACCCACTTCCCACAGGAGGTTCCACCTACTCGTCCATTGTAAGGAAGACCCCGGTTTGGACTTTTGGTGTGGGTTTACATTTACAAGCACAAAGATTAATATATCTTGGCCAGCGATCCGGCCTAATTGATCTCTGTGATTGAAGGCCACTATAATCGTTGTGTCTCACATCGGTAGATTGCAGCCTTTCTCAAAGTCGGCCTGAATTCTTCTATTTCCACCTATTACAAGGTATCGAGATTGTAAATCGTTTATTCTTAGCATTTTGGCAATTCAGTATTTCAATAAATGACCAAGAACATCGAGACAGGCAAAGAATGCGAGGTGAACGGACCAATTACTCATGTAAGTTGGAGATTTTTAGATTTTAACAGCTCATGTAATTAGCATATTAGGCTTCATATATAATGTTGGTCGAACAATCGTTAGCGGTCAACTTGGAAATTAATTTGCATTAGCTGATGGATTTGATGAACGAATTAATAGGTCAATGTCATAAGAAGGTTTAACAGCTCAAGAGTTGGATATGGATGTCTGCCCTTTGAACTTTGTGATGCAATATGGGGTTTCCATGTGCATATTTCGTGGTAGAACCACAAGTAACAAGACTCGACCGACTTGGCAGAGTATTTGGCTTGCCCATTTCCTCAGCCATCTTTAGAAATTTGTATAGGGAGGGAAATGCTTTATAATTTTCGCTAGCAATTGTATTGGAGGGCTCTTTTCATCAAATTCGGTTGTTTGCTGCCCATTTTGAATATGTTGAGATAAGGATACCGTTTGGTATGTCCAAGACTTGCAAATTCAGCATTGTATTTTGATTGGGGGTATACATTTGTATTGGTTGGCACATTCGGGCAACCCATTCAACAGCTGAGAAGGTATTTCAAGGATCTGTACTAAGTATTTTGCCCATATTTTTCCCATAAAGCTAAAACCAAGAAAACCAGTGATAAATTAGTTGCCCTTAAAGCCCTAAGAACAGAAGGATTTATATTGGTGAAGGAAATGGATTTTTGTTGGTCATTTTGGAAGGACCTTGGTGGGAATAAGGGTCAATGTAATTTTTGCAGCAAACATACGAGTGGGGAAAGATGTTAGTACCACCTTGCAAAACTCCCTGGCCTCATGATGCAAAACCTTGCAAAAATATGCATATAGATATTACTCATCAAGTAAATGCTTAATTTGCATTGAATTTCTAGGACATGGGAATGGAAGGACAAGGGGAAAGATGTCAGTAGTATATAAGTACCACCTTGTAAAACTTCCTGCCCATGACACAAAACCATGAAAAAATATTCCTGTAGATTTTACTCATCAAGTAAATACTTAATTTGCATTGAATTTCTAGGACATGGAAATGGAAGGACAAGGCTTGGGGATGGCTGGAAGGTGCCCCTAATTTGCAGTGGATGGGCGGACAGGGATGTAAAAAAAAACCATATGTTTGTGTGATTTGACCCCTAATTTGCAGTGGATGGGTGGACAGGGATGTAAAAAAAAAAATCATATGTTTGTGTGATTTGATGAATTTGCTATCGACTTATAGAATTGCTCACAATCATTAAGTTTAAACTTTAAATGTTTGTTTGTTTTATAACTACTGTGGAGTTCCTAAATTACCATGATGCATGTTTAATCCAAATGAATGAGTTATGGTTTGGCAGAATTGCTTGCCATAAACTAATGGGGATGTCCCAGAGAAAAAAGGGACATTCCCCCCCCATGTCCCCTTGGGTGCGCATGGAAATATGGGAGACACATCCTCAGTACAACAGTGTAAATCCCCCCATGTCCCCTTGGGTGCGCATGGAAATATGGGAGACACATCCTCAGTACAACAGTGTAAATGCTAATATAGAGGTCATTGAAACTGCAAAAAATTAGAGACAAATCAAGGGTTGAAATTGGACAAGGTTTATCTTTTGTCGTTATCAACATCAATTCCCCATCTGATTTGTGGCCCTTAAAATTTGTATGTGGGGGTTACCAAAATTTTCAAAGATTGCTGTAAAAATCTTTTATTTATGTTTAAAATTTAAAAGAAAAAAGAAAACGAGCAACAATTGCATGGATGAAAGACCAAGAGCAAAGAAAAAGAAAGAAAGAAAGCTACATGCAAAAGTAGAACAAAAATAGAATGGAATCTTGTTGCAAATGCATATAAATAGCAAGCAAATCGAAAAAAATATAAAAAGGATAATCACTTCTTGGGAGTGTTGTGATAATGCGACATCTTTGGTTGCCAACATTTCTTGTCTTTTGTAAGTATTTAATGTGTTGTCAAAGATATCATTTTTTCATAAGCCATTGGTGAAATTTTGTGATCTTGTGTTAGGGACCTAACCTCCCTAACCCCTCACGTAGGTAGAATAATATAATTCCATGCAATAAAGGCCAATATTAATAAGGCCTAGTAATAAGGAAGAATAACTCAAATGTAAGAAGACCTAATAGAAGCTTTCGCTTCTAGAAGGATCTTCCTCTAGATTGTTCTTTTGGATAGATAGATTTAGTATAAATAGGAGTAGAGGGTATGATAAATCTTGTTTTGGATATTATTGTAATAGAGCTCTGCTCTGCTGGAGGTTGATCCCTCGAAGAGGCAAGTGAACATTGCTATTTTTAATCAAGGCGCTCTTTCTAGTGTTATTCTGGTATTGTTCTGGTTATATCATTGTTGTTCTGCCATTTCTAGCTAAATATTTATGTTCTGCATACTATTTTATATTTGGAATACTACAAGTGGTATCAGAGCACTTTCCTTGGCAGAAAATTGTGGGTTAATTTTTTTCAGGGTAGATACGTATTCCGGTGTCTTAAAGCTACAAAGATCTATCGTTACGCACATAAACCCACGGTCAGGGAGTCATACATGCAGGAAATACAAGTGGTACTTAAGCGCATATTTGTTGGCCACCCTTGTAACCCCTGTTGGTACCCCTTCGAGTGGTAGCACATCAGACAACACCTGTATATGGATCAACTTAGATCTCCTGAAGCCCTCCATAGATAAACCGATCGATCGCCTGACAGTTGTAGTGCCACTGAGAATAGCACTTGGGAAGATACTCTCTAGTACCTAGGTAGTCAGGTACTAGGATCGATCGCCTGACAGCTGTAGTGCCACTGAAAATAGCACTCGGGAAGATACTCTCTAGTACCTAGGTAGTCAGGTAGTATGGCTAAGGGCACGATCTAGCCTCCGTAATTGGTGCCTTGAGATATTGGGCCGAGTACTATTGTTGGACCTCACATGTATATCAGAGAGCTATAGCACAGGGCAAATCCTTGTCTGTAGACACCCTGCATACCCTAACCCTTGGGATGGAAACAAAACAGAACAGACAAGATCAATTGCCGCGCAACTATGCTTCCTGCATTCGGGTTGCGAAAATACTACACATTTCTTCTTGTTAAGAATTTGGTCATTTCAACACTGCAGTATTCTTCAGATCGGAGTATAACTCTGTAGGAGTAAAAAAAAAGAGTATAGTGGTCCCGCCGACACACTTCTTTGGGACCTATCGCACTGGGTTCCTCTCTTTGCCCCGATTCCAGTGATACTTATCATTTTTAACACAATTTTTTGTCGATCCGACCCTTCTCAGACACCCTTTTTTGGCCCCTATCTCTTTGGATCCCCCTTTTCGCTCTGATCACAGTGGTACCTATCATTTGACACCCTTCTTTTCAGTGGTCCCACCCACCCCTCGAGCCCCATTTTGTTTCCCCTATACCATTTGCCTGCCCATTTTTTCCAAATGGCTACCACTCGAGCCCAAGAACTCAATACCTTGATTGCTGACACCCACTAGAACAAGGGAGACATCAAGGATATCAATAACAACCTTATTAGCTCAATCAGTTCGGCTATTTAGGTCCTCCAGGAATAATGTTCCTACATCAAAGACCTTAAAGACCTCAAAGAACACTTCATGGGCTGTTCCCAGAACCCTTCCTCTTCTGAACAACCATCTTATCAGGATGACCATGACTCTTCCCATTACTAAGGTCCTCATACTACCCACTTTTCTCGAGACCTCCGCCCTCCCAGAATTGAGGTGAACAAATTTGATGGATTGGATCCCACAGGATGGGTCACCTAAATGGAACATTATTTCTCTTTGCATGGCATTACTGATGATTTAGCCAGACTTTGTTATGGTGTCCTACATCTGGATCTGGAACGATGGCAATGGCGAAAAAAGTTCCGCCAAGGGTACGTTGCTTGGACACAGTTTGTGGCCGAACTTTATGACTGCTTTGACTTTGACACCCACCATTTAGGGCGTTTGACCAAGTTAAAGCAGTCTGGGACAATGGAAGACTTTATTGCCGCATTTGAGCACTTGGCTTTCAGAACAGAAGGCATGTCAAATGCTTTCTTTAGGGAATGCTTTGTTAGTGGCCTCAAAGATGAAATTCGTGCCCATGTTCTCATGGCACGCCCCCAGACTTGGTTGGAGGCTACTCAATGAGCCAAGGAAGCACAACAGATTGTATCCTCCCAGTCCTGCAAACCCTTCTTTTCTCCTCGCTCTAAACCCACCAATTACGCCCCGCCTGCAACTCCCCTTAATATCCAGAAATTTACCAGGGCTGAAATGGCTGAACGTCAACTCAAGGGTCTTTGTTATAATTGTGATGACAAATATTTTCCCGGGCACAAGTGTAAGGAACATAAGTTTTTTATGGTTGTGACTGAGGATCTTTCTGAAGAAGATGTTGTTGTTCTGCCTGTGGAGGAACTACCACCGCCATCTGACCTCACCCCACCCTCTAATCCCTCGACGTTGACCCGATGATTTCACTTAATGCCCTCATTGTCTTCTCTGCTCCCTAGACTCTCAAATTAATTGATTACATCAAAAATAGGAAAGTCATCATCCTTGTGGACAGTGGTAGCACCCAAAATTTTATTCATCGCCGCATTGCCCGAGAAGTGAATTGTTACATCCGTGTCGTCAATAATTTTCAATTCATGATTGCCAATGGAGGTTCCATGAAATGTGGGGGACGATGTGAAAATGTGTGTCTCCAAATTGGTCAGTATCACCTGAAATCCCATATGTTTGCTATAGACATGGGTGGTTGTGACATTGTTCTTGGTGTCGAATGGTTACGCACTCTAGGCCCCATTCTCATGGATTTTAAGGACTTAACCATGCAATTCCAACAGGAGAGACAACAGTATAAGTTCCAAGGCATCACAACAGGCTCCCCTGAGATCATCAGTTCCCATCGCATGGAAAAGCTCCTAAAAAAGGTCATTCAGGCATTATAGCCCAACTCCACTCCATTCATGTTGTTGAGACACCTTCTGTGCATCTCGACCTCCAATCTATCCTCTCTTGCCACCAAGTTTTTTTTTCCACTCCCAAAGAACTTCCCCCTTCTCGTGGAGTCCATGATCATTCCATCCCTCTCATCTCGGGCAGTGTTGCTCCCAATGTTCGGCCTTATCGTCATCCCTTTGCCTAGAAGAATGAAATTGAGAAAATTATGCATGAATTGCTAGAACCAGGTGTTATCTGTCCCAGTACTAGCCCCTATTCTTCCCTCCTGGTCATGGTACTCAAGAAAGAAGGTACTTGGCGCATGTGTCCTGATTTTTGCGCCCTCAACAAACTCACAATCAAAGACAAATTCCCCATTCCTGTCATTGATGACCTCTTGGATGAATTAAGTGGTGCTCAGTACTTCACCAAATTGGATCTACGTTTTGGCTACCACCAGATCCACATGAAAGAAGAAGAAATTCCCAAGACTGCATTTCGCACTCATGAGGGTCATTATGAATTCTTGGTAATGCCCTTTGGATTGTGTAATGCTCCTTCCACTTTCCAAAGTCTTATGAATCCTGTCTTTTGTCCTTTTCTCTGTCATTTTGTCTTAGTTTTCTTTGATGATATTCTCATCTATAGTAAAACCTGGCCATCCCATCTCTCCCATGTGAATCAAGTTCTCCATCTACTCTCTGAGCACCAACTTTTCCTCAAACAATTTAAATGTGCCTTTGGTGCCTCAGAAGTGGAATACCTAGGTCATATTGTCGGCAAGGATGGTGTCCGAGTGGATACTAAGAATATTGAATCTATGCAAGATTGGCCTTGCACTAAAACTCTTAAGAGCTGGCGTGGTTTTCTGGGTTTAACGAGCTATTATAGGAAGTTTGTTCGGAATTATAGAAAAATTGCAGCTCCTCTCACTTCTCTCCTTAAAAGAATGCTTTCACTTGGACTTCAGCTGCGGATCATGCCTTCCAAGCCTTGAAAGATGCTATGTGCTCGACCCCTGTCCTAGCCTTGCCAGACTTCACAAAGACATTTGTATTGGAATGTGATGCTTTTGGGAAAGGAATTGGAGTCGTCCTCTTGCAAGATGGCAAGCATTTGGCTCAATGGTTACCCCTAGCTGAATGGTGGTACAACACATCTTACTGTACGTCTACTTGCATGACTCCTTTTGAAGCAGTCTATGGCCAAAAGCCCCCATCAGTTCTCTCATATATGCCAGGGGTCTCGTAGGTTCAGGAGGTTGACAAAAATCTTACAGTCCGAGAGGCTATTCTTCGTGCCCTCAAAGACAATTTGGTCATGGCTCAGAATCGCATGAAGCAACAAGCATATCAAGGTCGTTTCAAATGCCATTTTGTTGAAGGGGATCGGGTATTTCTTCGACTACAACCTTATAAGTAGGCTTCACTCGAAGATAAACACTGTCAGAAACGTGCGCCCAAATTTTATGGTCCTTATACAATGCTCAAGCGTGTGGGATTGGTGGCCTA
Source organism: Picea mariana (assembly GCA_032191745.1). NCBI lineage: Eukaryota > Viridiplantae > Streptophyta > Pinopsida > Pinales > Pinaceae > Picea > Picea mariana. The sequence goes on from JASDQU010011046.1 coordinate 20,993, forward strand.
TCAGTTAGCTCTACCCAGTCAGTCGAAGCTCCATTCTGTTTTTCATGTTTCCTGCTTAAAGAAGGTGATTGGAACTAAGTTGCCAAACTCAAACTAGTTTCCCTGAGTTGGATGAAGAAGGTTCCATATGGTTGCAGCCACAAGCAGTATTGGCCCAA
>JASDQU010011046.1:34965-52921 GCA_032191745.1 Picea mariana
ATGTTGGACATTGTCCTAAGAAGAAGAAGAAGCAGGATGGTATTGCAACGATAGCAGAGGAGGAGGAGTTCACTGCTCAATTTGAGAGTGAGTGTGATTTCATGGGTTGTTGTTTGACAATTGATACACCATCCAGCAGTTGGTGCGTAGACAAAGTTAAGGAGGTCCCGCAGATCCAGAGTGTTGCAACTCAGGGGACTCAGACTTAGTTATCGAGTGCACCATATTCAGGAGTGACTGGTCCACCCAGGACAACTTTAGTTTCAGAGTTGCTGAGTATACAGACAATTGGTGCAGATGCTTCAAGGCCATAAACTACTTTACAAAGATTTGTTGGAGAGCCTCAGAGGTTGGTCAAAGAGAGCAGGGCACCATAGAGGTTTGGGTCCCACTTGGCTATGGAGACGAGTAGATCAGTTTCAGATTCCTCTTTAGGAGGAAGTCCCTTGGTGAGAGACCAAGGTGGGGATCTTTGGTGAGATGCCAAGATCAAGAGACTCTTGGTGAGATTCCAAGAGCAAGAGACCGTTGGCAAGATGCCAAGGTAGAGATCTTTGGTGAGATGCCAAGATTAGGATCTTTGGTGAGATGCCAAGATCAAGGCTTGGATCAAGAAGGACTTTGATTCAAGGAGATCTTGGATAGGTGGAGATGGAATTCCATCTAGAGATCATGCAGGTTGAGGAGATCAGAGTTAGAGGCCACTTTTGATGATCATGTTACAACCATACTCACCTAGTATTTGCCAGCAGGCAAGGATGTCTACTACATGGACAAGATTGGAGAGGTGAGTGACACTTTCCTTGGTAAGAGGGAGTGTTGAGATTTGGGTACCTTGGAAAGTGGTCCCCTTGTGTTTGCGAGTCTTTAAACACAAAGGGGGAGACTATTACCTTTATACATTTACTTTATGTTCTAATTTTACATTGACTTTATTCACTTAAGTCATAAAGTGACAATTAATTCACAAGTGGGTGAATTAACAGACATAAAGCAAACTATGGAAACTTAAGTAAAGTGGGTTTTTAAGTAAGATTTATGAGAAGTGATCTCACCCATTGATTATACTTGGCTAGATCTAATCTAAGCCATTGATCTTTTAGGTTTGGCCTAAGGAAGGCTAAAGGAGGCAAAAGGGTAAGGATGAGATTCATTCTTCACTTGATCACTTGAAAGTGCATCAACAACCACACTGTCTTTTCCTTTCTTGTAAATGATCTCATAATCATATCCAAAGAGCTTAGTTGCCCATTTTTGTTGCTCTGGGGAGGAAAGGCGTTGTTCTAGAAAATACTTGAGGCTTTGATGATCTGTCTTAATTTGGAAGGCTGCCCCAATAGATAAGGGCGCCAAAGATCCACTGCATGCAGGATAGACAACATTTCCTTTTCATAGATTGATTTGCCCAAATTTCGCTCGGACAGTTGTTTGCTGGTATAGGCCAAAGGCCGACCCTCTTGCATAAGGACTGCTCCAATTCCTTTCCCGGAAGCATCACATTCCAGGACAAAGGGTCTTTGTGAAATCAGGAAGGGCCAGGACTGAAGTGGTGCACATGGTCGTCTTCAAGGTTTGAAAGGCCTGAGCAACTACGAGAGTCCAAGTGAAAGAATTCTTTTTAAGGAGAGTAGTGAGAGGGGCCACAATCTTTCCATAATTCTTAACAAACTTGCGCTAATAACCTCTTAAACCCAAAAATCCACGCAAGCTTTTGAGAGTCTTTGGGTGAGGCCAATCCTGCATAGCTTCAATCTTTTTAGGATCCACCCTGACATCGACCTTGCAAACAAGATGACCCAAGTACTCGACTTTGGAGGCGCCAAAAGCACATTTAGATTGTTTGAGGAAAAGTTGGTGCAGAGAGAGTAGATGGAGAACTCGATCCACATGAGCAAGATGGGCTGTCCAGGTTTTACTATAGATGAGGATATCATCAAAGAAAACTAAGACAAAATGACGGAAGACATGATTCATGAGGCTTTGGAAAGTGGACGGAGCATTACGCAAGCCAAAGGGCATGACCAAAAACTCATAGTGGCCCTCATGAGTTCGAAATGCAGTCTTAGGAATGTCTTCCTCGTTCATACGTATCTGGTGGTAGCCAGAACGAAGATCAAGTTTAGTAAAGAACTGGGCACCACTCAATTCATCCAAGAGGTCATCAATGACAGGAATGGGAAATTTGTCTTTAATGGTGAGTTTGTTGAGGGCGCGAAAGTCAGGACACATGCGCCAAGAACCTTCTTTCTTAAGGACCATGACCACAGGAGAAGAGTAGGGGCTCGTACTATGACGGATAGCACTTGCGTTGAGAAATTCTTGAACAATTTTCTCAATTTCATTTTTTTGGGAAAATGGATGACAATAGGGATGAATATTGGGAGGAAGGCTGTCGGGGACAAGGGGAATGGAATGATCATGAACACCACGGGAAGGAGGGAGTCCCTGGGGAGTGGAAAAAACAACTTGATGTTTAGAGAGGATGGATTGGAGGTCTTGCAGCACAAAGGGTGTCTCAATGGCTTGAATGGCATGGAGTTGTGCAATAATGCCAGAATGACCTTTTTTTAGCAGCTTTTCCATGCAATGGGAACTGATGATCTCCAGGGAATCGACGGTGATGCCTTGGAACTTATATTGTTGGCCCTCCTGGTCGAATTGCATGGTTAATTACTTAAAATCCATGAGAATGGGACCCAAAGTCCTTAGCCATTTTGCACCCAACACAATGTCACAATCGCCCATGTCGATAGAAAACATATGATATTTCATGTGGTACTGACCAATTTCGAGCCGCACATTTTCACAATGCCCGCCACATTTCATGGACTCGCCATTGACAATCATGATTTGAAAATTATTGACGGCACGAATATAGAAATTAGTTTCTTGGGCAATGCGGCGATGAATAAAATTATGGGTGCTTCCACTATCAACAAGAATGTTGACCTTCCTATGCTTAATGTAACCAATTAGCTTGAGCGTTTGGGGAGCAGAGAAGCCAATGAGAGCATTCAGGGAAATGACCAGTTCGACTTCATGGGGGTCGGAGGGAGGGGTCAGGTCAGTGGGTTTAGGTGACGCGGCCACAAGGGGAGCCTCAACATCATCTTCCGAAACATCCTCTGAGATGGCCATAAAAATCTTTTGTTCCTTACACTTGTGCCCATGAAAATATTTGTCATCACAATTATAACAAAGGCCTTTGAGTTGGCATTCAACCATTTCTGCCATGGTCAATTTCTGGATATTTAGTGGAGTAGAAGGAGGAGTAGGAGTGACTGGTTTGTGCGAGGAATAAGGAGGGTTTTCGATTTTGAGAAGAGACAAACTGTTGTGCTTCCTTAGCTTTTTTAGTAGTGTCCACCCAACTCTGAGGCTGAGCCATGAGGACATGGGCACGAATTTCATCCTTGAGGCCACTGATAAAACATTCTCGGAAAAAAGCATCAGACATGCCCTCTGTACAGAAAGCCAATCGCTCAAAAGCGGCTATAAAGTCTTCCACTGTGCCAGATTGTTTCAACTTTGTCAAACGGCCTAAATGGTTGGTGTCAGTGTCAAAGTGTTCATAAAGCTCTGCCACAAATTGTGTCCAAGCCACATACCCTTGGCGGACATTTTTTCTCCATTGCCACCATTGCCAATGTTCTTGATCTAGATGGAGAACACCATACTGGAGTTTGGCCAACTCATCTGTAATGCCATACAAAGAGAAATAATGTTCCATTTGAGTTACCCAGTCAGTGGGATTCGAGCCATCAAATTTGGTCACATCGACACGCGGAAGGCGTAGGTCATGCTGAAAGTGATGGGGCTGAAAATTCTGAGAATGAGAGGAAATTTCACCTTCGGGTTGCAAAGGTGGGTCAGATGAGGGAAGATTTGCAGGGATATGCAGCTTGGTGCAGATCATCGTAGTGAAGGAGACAAACTGGTTATTGAAGGATTCAAGCTGGGTAGCAAGGTCCTGTTTCATGTCCTCCATTTTGGCGTCGATGGAGGAATGCATGTTTTTGTTGATGGTGGCAACATTGGCACTGAACTGTCTCACTTCTTGTTGATTTTCTGTGAAATTAGAGTACAAGGAATTGAAGCGAGCTTCCAAGTCTTGGCTATGGTTGTGGGCCATGATGAAGAGGGAAAACGACAAGGGGCGGGTGGGACCACACAAAAAATGGGTTATGGGTGAAGTGTATCACAACGATCAGGGCGATGAAGGGAATCCATTGGGGTAAAGCCCAAATAAGGGTGTTGGAAGGGGGTCGGGTCCACAAGAATTTTTCTTTTGCTGAAAAATGATAGGTATGACTGCGATAAGGGCGAAGAGAGGAATCCAACGAGATAGGTCTCAAATAATGGTGTCAACAAGATCCAAACTTTTTTTTTTAATTACTCCTGCGGAGTTATACTCCGATCTGAAGAATACTGCAGTGATGAAATGCCCAAATGCTTAACAGGAAGAAATGTGTAGTAATTTCACAACCCGAATGCAGGAGACACAGTTGAGCGACAATAGATCTTGTCTGTTCTGTTTTTGTTTCCATCCCAAGGGTTAGGGTATTCAAGGGTTCTACAGACGAGGGTTTTCCCTATGCTATAGCTCTTTGATATACGTGCGGGGTCCAACAATAGTACTTGGCCCAATATCTCAGGGCACCAACTAAGGAGGCTAGACCGTTCCCTTAGCCGCATTACTCGACCACCCAGGTACTAGAGAGTATCTTCCCGAGTGTTGTTCTCGGTGGCACTATAGCAGTCAGGCGGCCGATCGGTTTAACTATGGAGGGCTTCAGAAGATCTAGGCCAATCCGTATACAGGTGCTGTCTGATGCGTTACCACTCAAAGGGGTACCAACAGGGGTTACAAGGGTGGCCAACAGATGTGCGCTTAAGTACCACTTGTATTTTCTGCGTGCATGAATCCCCGACCGCGGGTTTATGCGCATAACGACATATCTTTGTAGCTTTAAGATGCCGGAATATGTCTCTACCCTGAAAAAAAATTTAACCCACAATTTTCTGCCAATGAAGGTGCTTTGATACCACTTGTAATATTCCAGATATAAAATAGTATGCAGAACATAAATAATTAGCTAGAAATGGCAGATAAACAATGATATAACCAGAACAACATCAAAATAATACCAGAATAATACCAGAATAACACCAGAATAATCCTAGAATAACACTAGAATAATACCAGAATAACACCAGAATAATCCTAGAATAACACCAGAATAATACCAGAATAACACCAGAAAGAGCACTTTGATTACTGAGAGCAATGTTCACTTGCCTCTTCCAGGGGACAACCTCCAGCAGAGCAGAGCTCTATTACAATAATATCCAAGACAGAACTTCTCATACCCTCTACTCCTATTTATACTAAATATGTCTATCCAAAAGAACAATCTAGAGGAAGATCCTTCTAGAAGCAGAAGCTTCTATTAGGTCTACTTACATTTGACTTATTCTTCCTTATTGCTAGGCCTTATTAATATTGGCCTTTATTACATGGAAATATATTATTCTACCTTCGTGAGGGGTTAGGTCCCTAACCCTTGTTATCGCACAATCTTTACTTGCTCAAAGCCTAAAGGCAAGTAGGCCGAGATTGGCATAACAAGAGGGTAATCATGTCACTGTCACCCCAATAGGATACCCTTTTCTATTTAGGAGGAAAAACCTTCTCCAAGGGAGACGTCCCTAGACCTAGTGGGTTGATGAAGGGAAAGAAATGATAAGTAAACTACCCCTCTCTCTAGGTCACTCAAGTCAAGTTTAAGTCTTGAAGGATGAAGCAAAAGAAATATAAAGTGTATCTGCCCCTTACCAATACAACAACAAGTGTTAAAGGCAATAACAAATGATAATGATGCTTCAACAAGACAATAAAATTGTTAATATATAATGGCTCTCTATGTATGCAGCAAATGATAGGTAGATGATAGCGATAAGTTAATGATAACAACTGCAAATTTGTATCAACAAGAACACACTTGTGCAGACAATGTGAACAAGTGTTTAAAGCATCAATGATGATACTTTGTCTTTATGTGAGTTCTCTAAATATATCAACCAACAATTGGATTTAAACAGGCTGTCTAAGTTATATGTAACAACAGTAAAATAGAAGTAATGACAACAGTAAACAAGCTTCAGAAATGTACTCTGCTAAGGCAATTGAACAAACATTTGAGCATATATTGATAGTAACTTGCCTTGTACAAATTATGGGTTGTTCTAAGGTGGTTGGTAGGTTGATATAAACTGCAAACAATGGCCGTAACAATGAATTATCAGTAGTAATTAAGTGGTTGTTAGTATCTCTAAGCTAGGTTAGTTAACTAGTTAAAGTTAGTAGGGTAATCAAGTAGGAAACAGTTTGGAGTTGAGTTTGAAGATACTTGTCAAAGAGTGAGGTTTGACTAGTGCCTTTCTAAGGGTAGTGGAGTCAAGTAGGCGGCTTCCTTCAAGGCTGCTAACAAATGATTTTACACATAATCCAAGAGGGAGAAAGACCTAGGAGGAGTAGCAGCTTAAGTCCTCCTAGGTTTGACCTTAAGAAGTGAGGAAGCTAGGGTGTAGGCACTTCTAGGCCTTAGCACCTCCTTCTTCTTGGATTTTTATGGATGAAAAGTACCTTGCACAATAACTAAGTATAAACCTCTAGAGAACTAGCACTTTAGGACCCCAGGGTTTCACTAGTTACTAGATCAATTCAATAAAGCTAGGCAAATGAAAAACAAGAAAGTTAGCACTTTAAGTTTCTTACTTCAAGCATTAATTAAAACATGCAATTTCATAATCTTGTATGAGCAAGCAAACCATTACCATAACCATTTACAATGACAAAGTAAAAATTTACTTGCACCAAGAATAATCATGTAAAACCATGCAAGATTGCCACAAAACTTCATAAAATTTGTCCAAGTGCCAAAAACAAGCCTTAAAAGAGTAGCGCCCTCCTTATTTCAGCTAATAACCCTTAGTAGGGTGAAAATTTCAGACCTCCACTCTCCTAGTTGAGAGTTATGATGAAAATTAATGTCACTTTATGTTTATTTATACCAAAATTTGATCTTTAATTATTTTAGGTCAAAATATCAGGGTCTACCTTGCCGATTTACTACAAAATTACATTTTTACTAAAATAAATTCAATTTGCATCTAAATAGGCCTCCAAAGGTGATGTCATGCCCTCCTAGGGTGACGTTGGGCTTCAAGTGTGGGATGCTGGGCAAAGGAGATGAAATGTTGGGCCTCCAAAGGCCATAAATTTGCCCACACGTGCCAATAGCCTCATGAATGCCTCCAAGATGACAACCCCAGCTGACAAGTGACGTCTAGGGCTCCAGAGGTGACATCCAACGCCTCCCAAGGCCAACGTTCGGGTTGGAGGATCATGAGACCTTAGGTCTAGGTCTTCCACAGTGCCTCCAAAGGCAACGCCCTTCCTTCATCTGGTGCAAGCCTTCAATCTCTTCTTAGCCCTGGCTGGGGTTTCAACATCCATCTGTGGGCTTTGAGCCCCCATGAAGGTCCGAGCTAATCATTCCCTCATGTGTACCTATCCACTGGGCAAGGTCATGCAGAAACAACAAGTACGCTCTCCAGGGGTTCATAAGTCACAAGGATCATAGCATGTAAATCACATCCAATAATTAAATTACCCAAACATGTGCATCAAACCCCACTTAACTCCAAACAAATGATCAAAGACGTTATGCAATTTGACAAGTTAGTTTTGGAGAGGGTCTCAGGGTGTCCTATTGGGCTAACCTCTTTTAAGTTTGGGGTGTTTCCGAGGTGGAATCTAGTCCAAGACATGTAAGTGTATGAGGTGGCATGGGGTAAATATTTGGGCATGGGGTGCATGTGATAACAAGGAAATGTAGAGTCTTACCTATGGGTGTAAATCACATCCAATAATTAAATTACCCAAACATGTGCATCAAACCCCCCTTAACTCCAAACAAATGCTCAAAGATGTTATGCAATTTGACAAGTTAGTTTTGGAGAGGGTCTCAGGGTGTGYTATTGGGCTAACCTGTTTTAAGTTTGGGGTGTTTCCGAGGTGGAATCTAGTCCAAGTCATGCAAGTGTATGAGGTGGCATGGGGTAAATATTTGGGCATGGGGTACATGTGATAACAGGGAAATGTAGAGCCTTACCTTTGGGTGCCTTTGTGGAGGGTGAACTGCACCTTGTCATGGATGCAATTGTTTCCTACCCCATTCATTGCCTTTTATTCTTAGCTTTATTTCTTTTGATCTTTTTCTTTTGTGCTTCAAGGGAATAGTGGAGGGTCACTGTCCTGGCTTGATGACCAGAGGTGACAACGTTATCCACAAACATTTCACGTAAATGAGAAGGTTGGCTCGTAATGAGACCCCCTTTCTCTTGGCTATGCCACCAAGAGCCACTACCCTTCTTTGGTGACCAAATGGGTGGTAATGTCATACCGCTACATGCCCATGGTCATAATAGGCCGGCTCGTGATGAGACCTCCTATCCATCCACTAGTACCTGATTGTTTATGTTGTCTTGTGGGTCCCCTTTTTTTACTGAGAAGCTTTTCACTGCTTTCTCGAGGATCCCTGGGCGAAGCATCTTGAAGGATTCAAAATTGGCTTTTAACTCTTGCCAACTACTTTTATCCTCAGGCCTTTAGCCCCTTCTTCCCACGAGGTAAGGTACAACTCTTCATAGTGTAGCCAATGCCAATGCCCAAAAAGGAAAGGGGATATGGAAGGAATAAAGATGGAAAGTGGTAAGTATGGAGGGAACGAATGATGACTCTTCAAAGATCCACTCAATAACAACCCATCCTAAAGGGAAATCAACTTACTAGGGCTCTGTGTCACCCTTCCAGATTTGAACAAGGCAAAGAGCATAATTTCCAAGCAAACGTCATGAAATGAAGAAGGATTCAAATACAACATGTTCAAATGCTTAAAAAATCAAAGTGATACATACCATGATACCTGGACTCATTACCTCATGGAGAAAGACTCACTGCTACTTCAGGACTAGGTTGGTGCGATGGATACTGTTGCTGGTGATATGTGGACTGCACTGAAGAAAAGAGGGGCCCTTTGGGCCCATGCTTAAGTCGTCTGGCGCTCGGTACTCCATGCCTAGGACCTGTGGGCCTCGAGACGTGATCTCCTTAGTTATCCCTAGGCTAGGGGATAACAAGCCTCTCCTTTATCTCACCTTCAACCACCATTTTCCTTGAGATGTGTGCCCAAGTTTGGGCCTCCATGGCTGATATTAGGGTGCTCCCTTTGGGTTGGACCCCACACTCCACTAAGTGGTGTGCACCCCTTTGAACAGGGTCCCACAAAGCACTCAATCTCCTTCATGAGGTGTGCCCTCTCTCTTGGGCCCCACAATCCACTCAACAACATAAATTTTGCTGCAATCCCAAGTTAGACTTAGGCTGAGATAATAAGGCTGATATGGGTTGATTAAGGTGTCAATTGTAGATTTTTGAGGAACTAGAAGGATGCCCAACAGGTCTATCTTTGACCTCTTGTTCGATTCTAAGTTTACTCAAATCAAATCTGTCCTTGCTGTTGTTTTTAGTACAACAAACATGTCTGAAATTTTCTGCCAAGAATTCTGCCTTCAAACTGATGGTTATATGCTCCTTTAAGGTGCCCTTGCAATTGTTTTAGTCACTGAATGCTAGCACATGCAAACCTCAAAACATATAGCACTTCTCTAGGATCTTTACAAGCTCCAACTGCCGATTTAAACACTAAGCATACATGAAATTTGAACACAAGTATTTTTGGTCAACATGACCTTGGATAAACCCCCCCCAGGGAAAACCAATTTAGAATGAAAGTGTATATATGTGATGTCTCAAGCATGGAAAACAACAAGTAAACAAATACAATGGAACCTATACAAGTAGCAAGCTCCTCTCAAGTTTTTCTATAAGGTTCCAAGAAGAATGAGCTCAATCAAGTGCGCCCCCTTTCCTTTGTTGCCTCTTCCACTGAACTAATGCGCCTTTGATCCTCCCTTGGCTGTTTGAGAAACCCTTGCATGCAAATCTTTGTTTGTATGCCGTCCCAAACCTCCACCAATTAGATCTGCAAAAGCTCAAGAACTACTAGTGCCTGCTAAGTTTGCGCCCTCCTCCAAGAGTACGCCCTTCTCCAAGAGTACTCCCTCCACCAAGCAATAACCTTCACCATAAAATAATAAGGCCCTAAGCCTCCTTGCGCCCTCCATGAAAGATGATGCCCAAGCTCTCCTCGCCCAATGCTTCCATTCTCTTCTCAATGCTCTCTCTCAAACTCTCCAAGTGAATAAATGAGTGAATGAGCCTCCAAATGCCCTATGCGCCCTTCTTAAGGAATCATAAGGAAACCTAAAAGATGAATGGCTAGGATCACCAAGCCATCTCTAATCTATGGTTGAGATCTCTCAAAAAGAATTTCAACCCAAAATCCACTTTGGGTTAAGTTTCCATAGTCCACTTTATGTTCCCCAATTCACCCATAAAGTGGATTAATAGTCACTTTTGCCTCAAGTGACAAATTTCACCCTTTTGACTTAGGAAAATGTCAAAGTGATATTAGACATCAAGTATAAGGCACAATGGGTCAAATATTTCCCTCTTGTGGTTAGAGACCCACAATCACAAGGGGACCACCTCCCAAGGTACACCAAAACTCAACACTCCCTCTTACCKAGRAAAGTGTTTCTCGCCAAGCCCATCTTGTCTCTGAAGTAGACATGCTTGCCCCTTAGCAAGGCCTTGGTGAGAATATCTGCCACCTGTTAATGAGTCAGAATATATTGGAGCTTCACTGCCCCACGCTGAACCCAATCTCTGATGAAGTGGTATCTAATCTCAATATGCTTCGACCTGTCATGAAACACTGGATTCTTAGAGAGTTTGATACAATTCTGATTATTACCGTGAATGACCGTCAGAGCCAACTCTTGACCAAATAAACCAACCAACAACTTACGAAGCCAAATGGCCTCACAACTGGCCTGACTAGCTGCCATTTACTCTGCCTCAGCCGATCTCAAAGAAACTGACTTTTGCTTCCGACTAAACCAGGAAACAACTCCTGATCCCGAGCCAAAGCAACACCCTGAGGTGCTCTTCTTGTCAGTAGAACATCTTGCCCAGTCTGAGTCTGTGTAGCCAATCAAACTGACTCCATCCCCTCTGACATAGTCCAAACCAAAATCCATTGATCCTACTATGTACCTCAAAACATGTTTTGCCCCAATCCAGTGAACACTCCTAGGCTCCACCATAAACTGGTTGAGACTGTTCTCTGCAAAACAAATATCTGGTTTGGTGTTGACCAGATACATCAAAGAACCTATTAGCTGCCTGTATCTCGTAGCATCCATCAATTGGGAATCTGAAGCTCTAAGCTTCTTCTAGTTGGTGACCATAGGTGTAGACATGGGTTTGCATTCCTCCATCTGAAACCTGCTCAACATGTCTGCAACATACTTCCACTGCCCCAGAAAGATATGACCCTCTTGCCAAACCTCCATGCCCAAGAAATAGTGCATGAAATCGATGTCTGTCATCTCAAACTCTTATGCAAGTCTCAGCTTGCAATCAACTATGAGAAGCTCTGCTCTTGTGATGAACAAATCATCAAAACATACAGTATGAGAATGAATGTATCCTCACCTCGAATGATGTAGTAGAGGTTAGGATCTACCTCACTCTTCTCAAACCCCATCTGAAGCAAATAAATGTCAATAGGTGAATACCAAGCTCTTGGAGCTTGCTTCAGACCATATAGTGCCTTTCTCAGAAGGCACATGTGAGATTCTCTCTCACTCACCTCAAACCCCTGTGACTGCTCAATGTACACCGCCTCCTCATTAATCCATTGAGAAATGCAGTCTTTACATCCATCTGATGTATCCTCCAACCCATCTCTGTCGCTATGGCAACAATACTCCGAATGGACATGTATCTCGCAACTGGTGCGAATGTCTCATCATAGTCAACTCCCTCTACCTAAGAGAATCCTTGCGCCACAAACTGAGCCTTGTGTTTCTCTATGCTACCATCTGCAACATACTTGGTCTTGTACAACCATCTGGAAGGCACAACTGACTTCCCCACTGGCCTCGACACCACCTCCCATACATCATTGCGCATAATGGAGTCATACCCCTCCAGCATGGCATCTTGCCAAACCTGTTGGTCAACTGCCTGCGCAAATGTTTCGGGCTCTGAATCTGTGATGCTCGTCACCATCACCATGTAGGACCCAAGCCTATTTGGTGCTCTGCTCTCTTTGAACAACCCTCTGGGCTCTCCAACATTCTCCTTGGCTTCCTTCAAGGTCTCCTAAAACCATCTTGGTTTCCTCCTCCCTGCAGTAACTAAAGGAGAAGTAAGATCTCTGTGCCCATGAGTCTCTGCCTTAGATCTCATGCCAACACTCTGAGATCCTCAAGTCTCTGCACCCTCTGCATGAACCCCCTACAATTGTGGACTTGAAGCTGTGAAAGGTGACACTGTCACCCCTGAAATTGGTGTACTCGACACCTCAGGCTGTCCTCCCTATGAAACATCAATCTTTGTCTCTGCAACCTCCTCAATACTGCTTCTCGACTCGAGAGATCTCCTGAAAGCTCTACCGTCCTCAAATAACATCTCTGCTCACCACCACTCTCCGCTGTGATGGAATGTAGATCCGGTAGGCCTTCGAGACCTCTAAGTAACCAACTAGAATCCCCTATTGGGCTGTGGGGTATAGCTTTGTCGTCTTCTCTAAGGGGACATGAGAGTATGTCAAGCATCCAAAAATCTTGATGTGCTCAACATCGAGCCTCCTACCAGTGAAGGCCTCCTTAGGAGTCTTCTTCCCTAAAATCTTGTGGGGACTTATGTTCTGCAGATAGAATGCAGTAGCACTTGCTTCAGCCCATAAGTATAAAGGAAAAATCTGATCATGCAACATAGATCTCGCTGCACCTGTAATGGCCCTGTTCTTCCTTTCGACAACCCCGTTCTGCTGGGGGTTGTAAGGCACGGTCATCTTTCTTCTGATCCCTGCCTAGGAACAGAAGTCTACAAACTTTGTGGAGGCATACTCACCTCCATTGTCGGACCGCAAGACCTTGATCCTCTTTCCTGTCTGGTTCTTCATAAGAGCTTTGAACTGTTGGAACCTCTTGAAGTCCTCACTCTTGGCCTTCAGGAAATAGATCCACGTCTTCCTTGAGTGGTCATTTATGAATGTGAGATAGACTCACAACCACTCAAGGACATACGAGACATAGGTCCACACACATCTGTGTGTACTAAATCCAGTATCCCAACTGACCTGCTGTCACTGCTGGGGAAAACAACCTTGGTAAACTTACCAAGCGCACACCCTCTACACACATCATGAGGTGTGCCCTCTCTCCTGGGCCCCACAATCCACTCAACAACAGAAATTTCGCTGCAAGCCCAAGTTAGACTTAGGCTGAGATAATAAGGCTGATATGGGTTGATGAAGGTGTCCATTGTAGATTTTTGAGGAACTAGAAGGCTGCCCAACAGGTCTATCTTTGACCTCTTGTTGGGATCTAAGTTTACTCAAATCAAATCTGTCGTTGCTACTGTTTTTAGTACAACAAACATGTCTGAAATTTTCTGCCAAGAATTTTGCCTTCAAACTGATGGTTATATGCTCCTTTAAGGTGCCCTTGCAAGTGTTTTAGTCACTGAATGTTAGCACATGCAAACCTCAAAACATATAGCACTCCTCTAGGATCTTTACAAGCTCCAATTGTTGATTTAAACACTAAGCATACATGAAATTTGAACACAAGTATTTTTGGTCAACATGACCCTGGATAAAACCCCCCCAAGGGAAAACCTGTTTAGAATGAAAGTGTATATATGTGATGTCTCAAGCATGGAAAACAACAAGTAAACAAATACAATGGAACCTATACAAGTAGCTAGCTCCTCTCAAGCTTTTCTATAAGGTTCCAAGAAGAATGAGCTCAAACAAGTGCGCCTCCCTTCCTTTGTTGCCTCTTCCACTGAACTGATGCGCCCTTGATCCTCCCTTCGCTGTTTGAGAAACCCTTGCATGCAAATCTCTGTTTGTATGCTGTCCCAAACCTCCACCAATCAGATCTGCAAAAGCTCAAGAACTACTAGTGCCTGCTAAGTTTGCGCCCTTCTCCAAGAGTACGCCCTCCACCAAGCAAGAACCTTCACCACAAAATAATAAGGCCCTAAGACTCCTTGCGCCCTCCATGAAAGATGATGCCCAAGCTCTCCTCTGCCATTGCTTCCATTCTCTTCTCAATGCTCTTTCCCAAACTCTCCAAGTGAACAAATGAGTGACTGAGCCTCCAAATACCCTATGCGCCCTTCTTAAGGAATCATAAGGAAACCTAAAACATGAATGGCTAGGATCACTCCAAGCCATCTCTAATCCATGGTTGAGATCTCTCAAAAAGAATTTCAACCCAAAACCCACTTTGGGTTAAGTTTCCATAGTCTACTTTATTTCCCCCAATTCACCCATAAAGTGAATTAATAGTCACTTTTGCCTCAAGTGACAAATTTCACCCCTTTGACTTAGGAAAATGTCAAAGTGAAATTTGACATAAAGTATAAGGCACAATGGGTCAAATATTTCCCTCTTGTGGTTAGAGACCCACAACCACAAGGGGACCACTTCCCAAGGTACACCAAAACTCAACACTCCCTCTTACCGAGCAAAGTGTTTCTCGCCAAGCCCATCTTGTCTCTGAAGTAGATATGCTTGCCCCTTGGCAAGGCCTTGGTGAGAATATATGCCACCTGTTAATGAGTCGGAGTATACTGGAGCTTCACTGCTCCATGTTGAACCCAGTCTCTAATGAAGTGGTATCTGATCTCAATATGCTTCGACCTGTCATGAAACACTGGATTCTCAGAGAGTATACAACTTTGATTATCGCTGTGAATGACCGTCGGAGCCAACTCCTGACCAAATAAGCCAACCAACAACTTACAAAGCCAAATGGCCTCGCAACTGGCCTCACTAGCTGCCATGTACTTTGCCTCGGTTGATCTCAAAGCAATTGACTTTTGCTTCCGACTAAACCAGGAAACAACTCCTAATCCTGAGCCAAAGCAACACCCACAGGTGCTCTTCCTGTCAGTAGCACATCCTGCCCAGTCTGAGTCTGTCTAGCCAATCAAATTGACTCCATCTCCTTTGACGTAGTCCAAACCAAAATCCACTGATCTTGCTATGTACCTCAAAACATGATTCGCCCCAATCTAGTGAACACTCCTAGATCCACCATAAATTGGTTGATAGTGTTCATTGCAAAACAAATATCTGGTTTGGTGTTGACCAGATACATCAAAGAACCTATTAGTTGCCTATATCTCGTAGCATCCATCAACTGGGAATCTGAAGCGCTAAGCTTCTTCCAGTTGGTGACCATAGGTGTAGACATGGGCCCGCAGTCCTCCATCTGATACCTGCTCAAGATGTTTGCAACATACTTCCCCTGCCCCAAAAAGATATGACCCTCCTACCAAACCTCCTAGCCCAAGAAATAGTGCATCAAACCGATGTCTGTCATCTCAAACTCTGATGCAAGTCCTAGCTTGCAATCAACTATGAGAAGCTCCACTCTTGTGATGAACAAATCATCAACATACATTATGAGAATGAGTGTATCCTCACCTCGAATGACGTAGTAGAGGTTAAGATCTACCTCACTCTTCTCAAACCCCATCTGAAGCAAATAAGCATCAATACGTGAATACCAAGCTCTTGGAGCTTGCTTCAGACCATACAATGCCTTTCTCAGAAGGCACACGTGAGAATCTCTCTCTCACTCACCTCAAACCCCTGTGGCTGTTCAATGTACACCTCCTCCTCAATAAATCCATTGAGAAATGAGGTCTTTACATCCATTTGATGTATCCTCCAACCCATCTTTGCTGCTATGGCAATAATACTCTGAATGGACGTGTATCTCGCAACTGGTGCGAATGTCTCATCATAGTCAACTCCCTCTACCTGAGAGAATCCTTGCACCACAAACCGAGCCTTGTGTTTCTATATGCTGCCATCTGCAACATACTTGGTCTTGTACAACCATCTGGAAGTCACAACTGACTTCCCCACTGGCCTTGGCACCTCCTCCCATAGATCATTGTGCATAATGGAGTCATACCCCTCCAGCATGGCATCTCGCCAAACCTGTTGGTCAACTTCCTGTGCAAATGTCTCGGGCTCTGAATCTGTGATGCTCGTCACCATCGCCAAGTAGGACCCAAGCATATTTGGTGCTCTGCTCTTTCTGAACAATCCTGTGGGCTCTCCAACATTCTCCTTGTCTTCCTTCAAGGTCTCCTAAAACCATCTCGGTTTCCTCTTCCCTGCAGTAACCAAAGGATAAGTAAGATCTCCGCGCCCACGAGTCTCTGCCTCAGATCTCATGCCAACACTCTAAGGGCCTCAAGTCTCTGCACCCTCTGCATGAACCCCCTACAACTATGAACTTGAAGCTGTGCAAGGTGACCCTGTAACCCTTGAAACTGGTGTATTCAACACCTCAGGCTGTGCTCCCTCTGAAACATCAATTTGTGTCTTTGCAACCTCCTCAATACTGCCTCTCGACTCGAGAGACCTCCTGAAAGCTCTACCCTCCTCAAATAACATCTATGCTCACCACCATTCTCCGTTGTGATGGAATGTAGATCCGGTAAGCGTTCGAGACCTCTGAGTAACAAACTAGAATCCCCTGTTGGGCTGTGGGGTCTAGCTTTGTCGTCTTCTCTGAGGGGACATGAGAGTATGTCAAGCATCCAAAAATCTTAATGTGCTCAACATCGGGCCTCCTACCAGTGAAGGCCTCCTCAGAAGCTTCTTCCCCAAAATCCTGTGGGGATTTCTGTTCTACAGATAGAATGTAGCAACACTGGCCTCAGCCCATAAGTATAAAGGCAAAGTCTGATCATGTAACATAGATCTCGCTGCACCTGTAATGGCCCTGTTCTTCCTCTCGGCAACCCCGTTCTGCTGGGGGTTGTAAGGCACGACCATGTTTCTTCTGATCCATGCCTGGGAACATAAGTCTACAAACTCTGTGGGGGCATACTCACCTCCATTGTCTGACCACAAGACCTTGATCCTCTTTCCTGTCTCCTTCTCCATAAGAGCTTTGAACTCTTGGAACCTCTTGAAGTCCTCACTCTTGGCCTTCAAGAAATAGATCCACGTCTTCCTCGAGTGGTCATCTATGAATGTGAGATAGTACTCACAACCACTCAAGGACGTATGAGAAATAGGCCCAGACACATCTGTGTGTACTAAATCCAGTATCCCAACCAGGGTTGCGAAAGCATCCCCCCCGGGTCCGGACCCCCTAACCGCGCTCCGAGCGGGAGCATCCAGGAACCGCGCTCCCCCCACGCTCCGGATCGGCCGAACCATGCTCCCGATCTATCCCGGACGCTCCCTGCCTTTTGCTGAAGTGCCACGCTCCCGGTCCGCTCCAGAAGCTACAGGACCCGCTCTCGACCCTCTCGGAACCGCGCTCCCGAACCCACGTGGGCACTCCTCGATTTTTGACCCGAAAAAGTTCATTTTTTTTGTTTTTTTTATTATTTTATTATTTTTTGGCTTTGTGGGTGGGCCCTAGGGCATTTTTAGGGTTAGAGAGGGGAGATAAAGCACAATCTCTCCCTCTTCTTCCTCATTGTTTCATCTTTGAGTTGGAGTGGAGAGGGAAGGAGCTCTTGGTGTTGGAGCAAATTTGGAGAGCTTGAAGAGGATTTGTGAGAGCTTGGAGGAGACAACAAAGGGTTCCATCTACTTGCAAATCATTGGAGATTCATCAAAATAGGTATGCCCAATGTGTATTTTTGTTGAAATTTTGAATATTGTTCACAAAATGTCTTGTTTATTATTGTATTTTTGTCTTCTCCTAC
>JASDQU010011046.1:66287-79414 GCA_032191745.1 Picea mariana
TGGCATAAAACATTAACATTTTCATGTGAAGGGTTGCACACAATCTTCAAAAATGTGCCCATATGCATGACACCTAGCACATTTTTTTATGAATTGTCTTCTCCATTTCAATCTCAATACATTTTGGTAGCTCCTCTTTTACGCATAGTTCCACCAAAATACATGTTATAGTCCTTTACTCACTGTTCTTGTAAGAACATGGGGAGGCCGAGCATTTTCAGAATATTGGGGGTTCAACAACAAGAGTATCATATAAACCCATTTAAGGGCATCACATGTCACTTACAGGGAATTGAACTCGGGTGGGGAGGGTAACAACCATTCCTCCCAACCACCCAAGCTACATCCAATGGACAGATTTACAACAACACTTGGGACAAAAAGATGATTATGTTACAAAAAATCAGCTCATCCCAAGTTGTAAATACAAAACCCTTTTAGCACATCCCAAACAAAGCTTTTCATAAAAAAATTCAACTCATCCCAAGACCGAAATGCATAACCCTTGAAGCATATTCCAAACGAAGCTTTTCACAAGCAAAGCACCGTGAACCATTTCTATGGCAATACATGCTACTCACTAGCAAGACAAATCTCAACTTCACTTCACTCTTCAAAAGCTACATCAACACTAATGAGGAATCACTTAACAAAGTTTACTAATGAAGTGAAGCATTCTCTCTTTCCCTTTATAGAGTAAGAGAGGGGAGATTTCAAGTAACCTAGTCTACATCCAACAAGCAAAGCCCGCAACTGGAGTGCTTCTCTAAGCAAGGGTGTCCTCATGCCAAGTGCTCCTTCTCAAACTATGCACCCGAGGTTAGGGAGGCACAAATTGTCAAATCCACATATGCAAGCTCCCTAACCGCTCCAAGCACAAAATCCCAAGTATTCCACTTAGGTGGTGTGCTCTCCAAATCCAAGTGTCAAGCAAGTGGTTACATAACCATTTGTGCCCAACACACTTTTTCAATCAAAAACCCAAGTAGGGCAATATACCCACATGTGTCGATTCACCCACTCCACATTTTTCATGTAATATGTGTGTTCTCCTAGCCAAGCATCTCTAAGGAAGTGCATCCTACATGTGCAAGTGTCAAAAGTAGGTGGAGGAGGGGTTATAAGACAAAATGCCCAGGATTGAGAGTCTCTCCCATGAATTCTTGTCCCTCCAAGCAAAGTGCTCGACACATAGTAAGTCACATAAAATTGAAGGAGAATGGAGAACAAGTTTGGAGCAACCAAACCAATCTGCTCCCTCTTCATTTCTAACTTCCCCTTTGCTAGGGGCTTCATTGGAACACTCACCAGTTATGAAATGAAGAGACATAACCCGAGACACCACATCATGAATTGTTTTGGACATCTTGCAAAGATAACCTCATCTATATATAGGACCAAGACAAGTGGATTAGACATATTGAGAAACCAAAGATAAAAATCTGCACAAATGTTGGAAAATCCCAACATSGGTAACAACTCATTGATYCYGAAATACCAAGCTTGTGGTGCATTCATTAGCGCACAAAKGRCCTTCATCAACTTGCAGATATTAGTATCTCGCTCATGCATGYCAAAACTTYTGGCAACTGGAGCAAAAGTCTTATCAAGTTCAACTCTCTCTTTTTGAGAGAGTCCTCTAGCAACTGGAGCAAGAGTTTCATCTAGGTTAACTCTCTTTTTGAGAGAATCCTTCAACAACAAACTTGTTTTGGTACACTCTTCAATAATCCTATCAACTACAAGCATGGAATCGATTGAATGGACTGCTTCAACCTCTCATAGGTCCTAGTGCCTATTTTAGGGATCGATTGACTCCAATCATTTGAGCTTTCTTGGGCATCACACGCACTAAAATATTCCATTCTCAACTACCTCTCATAGGTAGTTGACTTCATCATGTAATGGATGGAAAACTTAAGCAAATCTGTTCTCATACCATTTTAAAATTTGAGGGCCTTGGAACCATGACAAAATTAAGCCCTGAAATAAAGTGGCAAAGTTGTAGAAGAGATGTTTTCTGCCTTGAGCTGAATTTGATTTCATTGAAAACTCCTTTCAACCTTTCAAATCTGCAACACAAATCATCGTAGGCAACATACATAGTGTAGATACCGCATATACAAAATGGTAAAATATTTCAGTAGCCATTAGGGCAAGATCTAACCCTCAAATCAGATTTGGACATTACATTAGCAATCTACAATTAAATCAACAATAAAATCAACGATAAAATCAACAGTAAAATCAAATTTTAAAGTACACATTAATTCAGCTTAGTTGTTCATTACATCAACATAATTTATTAGCAACAAATTTATCCAAAAATCATTTACATATTTTTCTATTTCACATGAAAGATGATTATATTACAACAAACCAGCTCATCCCAAGCTGGAAATGCAAAACCCTTTGAGCTCACATCCCCAGCCTTTACGTCACAACAATTCGTCTATTTTTTTAAAGAAACTGAAATTGTATTTATAAAATAGGAGGCTGTGCCGAAGCAAACAACTTATTACATAGTGCTAAGTTTCAGCAAGCTTAAGCATTTATTTGAGGTTACAAAACGAGTCATACGACACATCAAAAGGTCGATGGAGGCTGTAATTGAACTAACCGCATTACAAAATTTCTTGCATGAGTAGACTTGAACAAATTCCTTGCATAACAAGATACAAAAACAATAGATTTCTAGATTGGATTACGAGTTCGACTGCTTGTCTGTTGAATTTTCACTATACTAGGCTCAAGCATGAGGTTTATTTCATTTAGCATGTACTTGAACCCTAAACAAATGCAGCTACACCATATAAAAGTGCTGCAATTACCAAGATCAAAAGAAGAATAACCATGCACAAGAACACAAGAAATATCCTGGGAAATATTCTGGTGAAACCATAAAACCCTAATGCACACAAGAGGGTGCTCTACAACCTTGAAACTTGCGCCCAAGAGAGGTGCACACTTCAGCCTTAAGTGTAGGTCTGAAATTTCCAAATGACAAGTGACAAGTGTGTTTCCTCAATGCGGAAATCACCTTTATTTATACTAGACCAGACACAACAATAGGTGTGTCTGTTGGCACAACATGGCCGACCTCAATAACTCACAAATATAATTATTATTACAATAATCCTTAATTATCTTTCATATATGGTGGGGCTGACTTGTACCATTTGCATCACAATTAGGGTTACAAGTAAATCTTACACTTAGACAATATAGCAAAAGATCCACACGTCCACTAGTGCTTAGCCACTAGGGACACGTCCACATTTGCTCAGCCACAGGGACGTCATACTCAACAGATCTCTATCTCAAGTGAGTCCTGTTATCGCACAGTTTGTAGCAAGGATAAAAGGCTATGAGTTGATGAGTCAAATTGGCGTAACAAGAACCAATCCCACCCAATGTCACCACAATGGGATGGTTCTTTCTCTTTAGGGAGGTGAGACCCAGGGGAGACATCCCTGGTGACCTGAGGTTTTGAGAAGGCAAAGGATTATAAGACAAGGATAATTTCCCCCCCTCACGAGTCACCACCGAGCAGATAGTCCTGGCTAAACAACTAATAATAAAGTAAAACCCTCAAAGAGATATACTTGCATGAGACAAAGCAACAACAAACTGATATATGCAAGCTAGCTCAATGGGTTAGTACTTCACATAAATCAATGACTATCTGATAAATGCATAAGCAATTTGACAATAAATATTGATGAAGTCAATGTTTATAAAATAACAATGAAAATTATATCACTTCTTCAATAGATGTTGGAATAATGAAGTATTCAATGCAATAAATCAACACTTCATTTAATTTATGCCTTTAATCACCATTCAATTGCTTATAAAATAAAGTGTTTGTTGCACCAATGATGTTATGGCTAAAGATGACGGCAGCATATAGGGTTAGAAGGTTAGTTTTAGGCTAGGGTTAGTAAAGTTAGGGTTTGATTCAAAGTTTTGAGAGTTGTTTGTGATCAAGTTCACTTCAACGCATGAGGTCTTTATCAGTGCCTTGGGGTTAATGGAGTCAAAAGTGAAGGACGCAAGAGCTGAAGGATAAAAGAATATAATGAGGCTAAGGACTAGAGGATTAAGCCTTGAGGTGTTGCTAGAGCAAGGCCTCAAGGACACAAACCCTAGGGGAGAGAGGCTCACCTTGGTGTAGATGAACTAGGCCTTGGTGCTCTCTCCTCCTTCCTTAACTCACTGGCAATCACGGCTAGCTGAAGATGAAGCATAAAACCAGGACAAGAGGGTTTGATGAAGTAGAGTGTTGCTACAACAAGGCTCTATCAACAAACCCTATAAAAATTGGCCCAAAGTGTAGAAAACCTAGGCTTAAGGCGTCTCCTTCTTCTCAACGAATAGATAGTAGGGCTAGCACAAGGGAAGAGAGGATGAGAGTGTAGCTACGACTAGGCTCTCTCCTTCTTCAAAAATGGCTGAAAAAATCTCTCTCAATGGGGACATGAGACAAGGACCTACTTGTGTGCTTGTCACCTAGGGTTTTTATTCAACAAAATTATAAATATATGAAAGAAATGGAACTACAACCATTCATTCAAGAAGTTTTGCAGAAAAATACTTACATATCACAGAGAAATAGCATTGCAAACCCTAGTTGTAACACCTTCCATTAAGAGAAATGCCAAAATATGCCAAAAATATCCTCCTTCAACAAGTGCGCATCACTAAATCAGTCAATAACCCAAGAGAGGGTGCAAATTTCAGACCTCCTTATGGAGTGAGTCAATTGTCATAAATAAATGAAGGTGAAAATCCTTCATTTATACCATACCATGACCTAATCTTACATTTTAGATCATGGAAAAGGCCGACAAGGCCAAAATACTAAAATCATACTGTTTTACATTAAAATGTCAAATTTAAAACCCTAATCAAGTTGAAAAGAGACATGAAGCCCCTTCAAAGGAGACATTAGCCCCTTTTAGGGAAAATGGGGCATCCTGGAGCAAAACGTTAGCCCTCCTTAGGCTCCTCCATCATGCCACACGTGCCAATACTGCCCAGTCTACCTCCCAAGACGTCCAATAGGCTGGATGACGTCATGGTCATGAAGGGTGACGTCCCAGGCCTTCCAAGGCCAACGTTCCACTGAAAGAGGGTCAATCCCCCTAGGTCAAGCTCTGCCAAAGTGCCTTTGGTGGAACGCCCTCTTCTTCTTTGGTGCAAAGCCCCTGATCCATCCTTGTCCTGTCTTTGCCCCCTGATGGGGTCTCAGCATCCATCTGATGTGCTCTTCAGCCCCATGGAGGTCCGAACTGATCATCTCCCATGTGTATCGGTCCAAATGGTACCTGTCCGTCGGGCATGGTCCTGCACATCAAAAGCTACACCCTCCATGGGCTCATCAGTCATAGGGATCATAGCAATGTCAATCACATCTCATCATCAATATTATTAAAAATGTGCATAAAATCCCTAATACATCAGTTAACAGCTCAAAAACGTTACACAAGCCTACAATACAAGTCTAGAGGAAAGGACAAGGCGTCCTATTGGGCTAGTGTCCACTGGAAAAGGAAAGTTCCCGGAAGAGACCTCATCCAAGCCATGTAAGTGGGTGATGTGGTCATGGGATGTCCAAGCATCTAGGTGCAATAAGGGCTAAGGATGCAAGAAACGTTACCTGTGGGTGCCTTTGTAGAAGGCGAGCTGTACCTGTCCTGGATGCAATTTTTCCAAGCCCATTCTTGCCTTTTATTCTTATTCTTTTTATTCTTTTATCTTTTGTTGCTTTTCTTTTTGTTCAAGAGCTAATCAGGGGACACTGCCCTAACATGGTGACCAATGGTGACAGTGTTACCCACAAGTACTTTCACAGAGATGAGAAGGCTGGCTCGTGATGAGACCCCGTTTCCCTTGGCCATGCAACCAAGAGTCACTGCCCTGGTGTGGTACCAACTGGTGGCAATGTCATACTGCTAGGTACCCATGGACTTAATAGGCTGGCTCGTGATGAGACCCCCTATCCCCTGGTTAGGTCTTGTTTTATCACTTTTCCGGGTCCCTCTTGTTTCTTGCTGAGAAGCCTTTTACTACTTTCTCGGGGATCCCTGGGTGAAGCATCTCGAGGTTTTATTCTTAGGCTTTTATCTTTTACCAACTTGCTTTTACCTTCTGGGCCTTTAGCCTCTTCTTCCCACAAGATATGGTGCAATCCTAAAAATAGGTCAACCCAGTGCTCGGACAAGTGGAATGGGAGAAGTGAGCGGGAAGCAAGATGGAAAAGTGGTGCTGTGAAGGGAGCGGACGATGGATTTTCAGAAATCCCCCCAGTGGCAAACCAAAACCTACAGACACAGGCTTACTAGGGTACCATGTCAATCCCCCCAAGCATGGTCAAGTGGGCAAGTGTAAGATCCAAGTAGTTGTTAGAAATAAAAGGAATCAAATGCATAGATTCAATGGTTTTGATGATCAAAGTGACACATACCATGATACCTAGACTAATTACCTCATGGAGCAAGAACCATCTCTGACACAGGACCAAGCCGATGGTGATGGATGTTGCTGCTGCTGACAAGATAAAGGTGCTGGAAGAAAGAAAAGGTGGGACCTCCAGGGCCATGCTCAAGTCAATCCTGCTCTCGGTACTCCATGTCTAGGACCTGTGGGCCTCGAGACATGATCTCCTAGTTATCCCTAAAAGTGGGGGATAACATCTGGCTCCAACTCGGGGACATGTGCTCACTGTAGAGCGCATGAGAACCTCAACATCTCTGGCATAACCTGCTGACCTGCTTGATCTCAATAGAAGCATCAGTAACAAAATTGGGGTGGTAATGCCACCCCAACATACATAAATATATAGACTGAAATAAAACAATCAATAGTGTGGATGTGAAAGCAAACTAACATGCAATGCAAATGGTATAATACACGAATGCAAAATGCCTACTTACCTGTACTTACCTGTGAAGTCAGGTTGCCCCACCTTGGTGGGGTTTGAGGAGGTGCCCGCTGATCGGTAATGGGCGCCTTCTTCCTTCCAAAGTGGACAAATAGTAGGAGTCATTCACTGATTCTCTTCCAACCTTGAAAGGTCCGAGCCATGATTGAGTGCTTCCTTTGACATTAGTTGGCTCTCCCTTCTGGTTATCCCACATCCATACTACATCTCCTTCCTTGTATTTCCTGATCTTGTACTTGGTTGTCCCTTGGACGACCCTGGTGTATTGTGCAGAGGGAGGAGGGTGGGCTTCTGCTGTAAATACTCCTTGTTGGGACGGATGAATCTGTACATCATCTTTTGGTCTTTTTAGTATTTTCACAGTCCCGATTTCCTTGTCTTTGAATTCGTCTAGAAGTTTTTGGTATTCTTCCTTCTTGGGCCATTTAATCTGATCAAAGTCTTCTTCTGTGGCGAATGGCATATCTTCTGGAGAATACTTTTGAAGAGTTTGTATGATCTCATCATGTGCCTTGTCATTTTCGACGTGGTGACTAGTTTCTTGCACATGGGTTTCGGTTATTGGCTCATTTAGGAGACAACCTATTATAGATCTTTCAAAGGTAATTCTATAAAGGAGAGGTCCATCTCAAGGGTGCCACCCAACATTGAAGCAAATTTCCTAGACAACAACATTCCCCACACATCTAGGACGTCTACTATCATGATGTCAATGTGGATTACTTTCTCAGGGTACTTTTTAAGGCAAACTTCCACATTCTCAAAGGGTGTGTGACTTTCAACCCTAATTGTTGCATGACTTTAAAAGGCATTATGTTGGCACCTGCCCCTGTATCCAACATGCAGTTGTTGAGGCTCTTGTTGTTCATTATTAAAGTCATGAAGAAGGGAGGGTTTTCATCRTATTGGACCCTGAAGTGATCGGCTTATAACATGATAGGGGGSTCCATGGGTCCATCTGATCCTTGAAAGAAAATGTCAAAACGCTCTTTGACAGATGGCACCTTAATGACTTCTTTCAGGGGGATGGTTACATGCATCTTGGATAGTGCCCCTTCAAAGTCAAAGTTTAAGTTAACCTTTTCAGTCTTGGATGTTTTAGGAAGGATCACATCCAAAGGTGGGGTTTTTGTTTGTTCAGCGATAGGTTGGCTCAGTTTCTTTCTTCTATACACCTGGAACTCTTGTTTCTTCAATTTTTCTTTTGATTCCTGGTCTAGGTTGTTTATTACTGCCATTCTGGCTTTCCTGGCCGCTTCTTTCATGGCCTCTTGATGTTCTTCAACCGTGATATTTATGTAAGGGCCTTCCATGAGATGACCCATATTGTTCACTTGTTGATGGCCATTGTCACTGTAAGGACATTCATGCTCCCAATGTGCTTCACTGCATTCTAGGCACCAAGGGTTTTCGTCGACAACGTTTGACAATGTTTGTGGGGGCTAAGGTGTTTGGAACTTCTTGCTCATTCTTCGGTTTGTAAAATTGGTTCCCCTTTTGAAATTTCCCTTTGTACGGGACCCTGGGTGCTTGGCTTTGGGATCTTTCCAAGTTGACGATCCTACTCATCATTTGTTCTTGATTCTTCATGATACCATCCATAGAGGCTTGCAACTTGGCCATACTGGCGCAAAGCTCTGAAGTGGGTTCGGTATTGTAGACTATCTTTGGTTTGGTGTCCACTTTGCCCCTTGGATTTGTGAAAGGCTCAATCTTGGATGAGAGGAGGTTGCCCTCAATTTTGGTAGCAAGCTCTTGGGCTTCTTGAATTGATTGGGGGTTTTTGTCCTTGAGAAGATACCCTAATTGGCCATTGAAAGACTTGGTATAGATATGGACAAGGTAATCATCTTTCGGATGATGGCTTGCAGGGATCTTTTGTAGCAAGGTCTCAAACCTAGTATGGAACTCCCGAATAGACTCATTTTCATGTTTCCAAAGGGTATTTAATAGGGTAAGAAGCATGTTGGGGTCTTCTTTGATACTCCACGTTTTGAGAAAAGCTTCTTCTAGTATGTCCATGGTTTTAATGCTACCATCGGGAAGGCTCAGGTACCAACGCCTTGAAGCATCATAGAGGGTGGCGGAGCACAACTTCATGACTAAGTCTTCAGCATCATCACTCATGGGATGAAGTTGAAAAAACGCCCAAAAGTTGCTCATGTGCTCTTCGGCACTGATTGCATCAGTACCAGTAAATTTAGGCAGCCACTTCTCATACTTGGGTGGCATTTGCCTAGGATAGCCTGGTATGGCTGACATGTCTAGTGGTCTAAAAAGAGTAGATGACCATTGTCTTTGATTGTTGGTTGGGTTCGTTGCATTGGTCTGAGAGCTAGACATGGTTTTCAAAGGAAGACTCTTTTCGAAAAGTGATTTTACAACAGGAGAGTTCTTGGGAGGCTTCCTTCTGAAAGATAACGGAGGATTATTGTATCTCTTTTTGGTTTGTGGAGTCACTAGATAGTTTACTTGAAACTATCAAAGAAAAAGAGAAAACACCCTAGTGGAGTAACCAGGTAAGCTTGTAAGATAAGGCTTCTAGAGGCAAGGCTTAACGAAAAGTGTCGTCCGAGGAAGGTTTGACTCAGTGTTCCCCGGCAGCGGCGCCAAAATGTTATCGCACAGTTTGTAGCAAGGATAAAAGGCTATGAGTTGATGAGTCAAACTGGCGTAACAGGAACCAATCCCACCCAATGTCACCACAATGGGATGGTTCTTTCTCTTTAGGGAGGTGAGACCCAGGGGAGACGTCCCCGATGACCTGAGGTTTTGAGAAGGCAAAGGATTATAAGACAAGGATAATTTCCCCCCTCACAAGTCACCACCGAGCAGATAGTCCTGGCTAAACAATCAATAATAAAGTAAAACCCTCAAAGAGATATACCTGCTTAAGACAAAGCAACAATAAACTGATATATGCAAGCTAGCTCAATGGGTTAGTACTTCATATAAATCAATGACTATCTGATAAATGCATAAGCAATTTGACAATAAATATTGATGAAGTCAATGTTTATAAAATAACAATGAAAATCATATCACTTCTTCAATAGATGCTGGAATAATGAGGCATTCAATGCAATAAATCAACACTTCATTTAATTTATGCCTTTAATCACCATTCAATTGCTTATAAAATAAAGCGTTTGCTGCACCAATGATGTTATGGCTAAAGATGACGACAACATATAGGGTTAGAAGGTTAGTTTTAGGCTAGGGTTAGTGAAGTTAGGGTTTTATTCAAAGTTTTGAGAGTTGTTTGTGATCAATTTCACTTCAACGCATGAGGTCTTTATTAGTGCCTTGGGGTTAATGGAGTCAAAAGTGAAGGACGCAAGAGCTAAAGGATCAAAGAATATAATGAGGCTAAGGACTAGAGGATTAAGCCTTGAGGTGTTGCTAGAGCAAGGCCTCAAGGACACAAAGGGGAGACAGGCTCACCTTGGTGTAGATGAACTAGGCCTTGGTGCTCTCTCCTCCTTCCTTAACTCGCTGGCAATCATGGCTAGCTGAAGATGAAGCATAAAACCAAGACAAGAGGGTTTGATGAAGCAGAGTGTTGCTATAGCAAGGCTCTATCAGCAAACCCTAGAAAAATCGGCCCAAAGTGTAGAAAACCTAGGCTTAAGGCGTCTCCTTCTTCTCAGCTAATAGATAGTACGGATAGCACAAGGGAAGAGAGGATGAGAGTGTAGCTACAACTAGGCTCTCTCCTTCAAAAATGGCTAAAAAAATCTCTCGCAATGGGGACAGGAGACAAGGACCTACTTGTGTGCTTGTCACCTAGGGTTTTTCTTCAACAAAATTATAAATATATGCAAGAAATGAAACTACAACCATTCATTCAAGAGGTTTTGCAGAAAAATACTTACATATCACTAAGAAATAGCATTGCAAACCCTAGTTGTAACACCTTCCATTAATAGAAATGCCAAAATATGCCAAAAATATCCTCCTTCAACAAGTGCGCATCACTAAATCAACCAATAACCCAAGAGAGGGCGCAAATTTCAGACCTCCTTATGGAGTGACTCAGTTGTCATAAAAAAATGAAGGTGAAAATCCTTCATTTATACCATACCATTACCTAATTTTACATTTTAGGTCATGAAAAAGGCCGACAAGGCCAAAATACTAAAATCATAATGTTTTACATTAAAATGTCAAATTTAAAACCCTAATCAAGATGAAAAGAGACATGAATCCCCTCCAAAGGAGACGTTAGCCCCTTTTAGGGCAAATGGGGCATCCTGGAGCAAAACGTTAGCCCTCCTTGGGCTCCTCCATCATGCCACACATGCCAATACTGCCCAGTCTGCCTCCCAAGATGTCCAATAGGTTGAATGACGTCATGGTCATGAAGGGTGATGTCCCAGGCCTTCCAAGGTCAACGTTCCACTGAAAGAGGGTCAATCCCCCTAGGTCAAGCTCTGCCAAAGTGCCTCTGGTGGAACGTCCTCTTCTTCTTTGGTGCAAAGCCCCTGATCCATCCTCGTTTTGTCTCTGTTCCCTGATGGGGTCTCGACATCCATCTGATGGGCTCTTCAGCCCCATGGAGGCCCGAACTGATAATCTCCCCATGTGTACCGGTCCAAATGGTACCTGTCCGTCGGGCATGGTCCTGCACATCAAAAGCTACGCCCTCCATGGGCTCATCAGTCATAGGGATCATAGCAATGTCAATCACATCTCATCATCAATATTATTAAACATGTGCATAAAATCCCTAATACATCAGTTAACAGCTCAAAGACGTTACACAAGCCTACAATACAAGTCAGGAGGAAAGGACAAGGCGTTCTATTGGGCTAGTGTCCACTAGAAAAGGAAAGTTCCTGGAAGAGACCTCATCCAAGCCATGTAAGTGGGTGATGTGGTCAGAGGATGTCCAAGCATCTGGATACAATAAGGGCCAAGGATGCAAGAAACGTTACCTGTGGGTGCCTTTGTAGAAGGCGAGTTGTACATGTCTTGGATGCAATTTTTCCAAGCCCATTCTTGCCTTTTATTCTTATTCTTTTTATTCTTTTATCTTTTGTTGCTTTTCTTTTTGTTCAAGAGCTAATCAGGGGACACTGCCCTGGCGTGGTGACCAGTGGTGACAACGTTACCCACAAGTACTTTCACAGAGATGAGAAGGCTGACTCGGGATGAGACCTCCTTTCCCTTGGCCATGCAACCAAGAGTCACTTCCCTGGCATGGTAACCAGCCGGTGGCAATGTCATACTGCTAGGTACCCATGGACCTAATAAGCTGGCTCGTGATGAGACCCCCTATCCCATGGTTAGGTCTTGTTTTATCACTTTTTTGGGTCCCTCTTGTTTCTTGCTGAGAAGCCTGTTACTGCTTTCTTGGGGATCGCCGGGCGAAGCATCTCGAGGTTTTATTCTTAAGATTTTATCTTTTACCAGCTTGCTTTTACCTTCTGGGCCTTTAGCCCCTTCTTCCCACGAGATATGGTGCAATCCTAAAAATAGGTCAACCCAGTGCCCAGACAAGTGGAATGGGAGAAGTGAGCGGGAAGCAAGATGGAAAAGTGGTGCTGTGAAGGGAGCGGACGATGGCTTTTCATAAATCCCCCCATTGGCAAACCAAAACCTATAGACACAGACTTACTAGGGCACCCTGTCAATCGCCCCAAGCATGGTCAAGTGGGAAAGTGTAAGATCCAAGCAGTTGTTAGAAATAAAAGGAATCAGATGCGTACATTCAATGGTTTTGATGATCAAAGTGACACATACCATGATACCTGGACTAATTACCTCATGGAGTAAGAACCATCTGTGACACAGGACCAAGTCGATGGTGATGGATGCTGCTGCTGCTGACAAGATAAAGGTGCTGGAAGAAAGAAAAGGTGGGCCCTATAGGGGCATGCTCAAGTCAATCCTGCTCTCGGTACTCCATGTCTAGGACTTGTGGGCCTCGAGACATGATCTCCTAGTTATCCCTAAAAGTGGGGGATAACAAGTCCACAGGAGAATCATCTGGAGTACCACATCGTCTCAACTCTCACACAGAGGAGAACGATACACACCCATCACATAGGCACACCCAATCACTAGGGGACGACTCAACTCTCACGCAGAGGAGAACGATGACCCATCACATGGGCATACCCAACACTGGGTTCTCTCAATGGGTAGGTTTTAACAAATTGCTTGCATAACAAGATAC
>JASDQU010011046.1:150351-161719 GCA_032191745.1 Picea mariana
TCCACTTCATCTCAGAAACTAGGGGGTAAGAATAAAAACAAGGGTAAATCCAAGAAATATTCTAAGCAGTAGGATAGTCCCAAGTCTATTGATACTCAACCGAATAGGAAGCCTAAGTTTCCTTGTATAATTTGTGAGGAAGACCAATACATGAAATATTTCCCTCATCGTGAGGCAGTCACTAAATTTTTGAAGGGAACATCCCAACTGGTTCAACAACAAAATTTGGTTGCACAAAATCCTTCCCCTCCAAAAGAGGGAAACACACGTCATTCCCACCAAGGGGATGCTTCATCGAACACCTCTAAGGTGTACATGTTTAAGGAGGTTAATTTGACAACTCAAGCAAACACTTGTGACACTCCTCCAGGTGATCAGACTAAGGGAAAGGTTGTCGATCATCCCTCCACATATTCTCCTCCTCCATCTTCCAATCCTCTTCATATTGAGAAGCCAACCTATGATGTAGTGTTTCACCCACCCAAGAGTGTAATTCAAAAGGAAACATTTAATCCGAATGCCCTTTCTTATCAAAAATACAACATTGTTGAAGATTTAGCGTAGGGACCTTGTGCTATTTCATCCCTCAAAGTTCTACTGAACTGTCCAAGTCAACATAGAACCATGTTGTCAGCCATTGGAGCTATGGATCCATAGGCGTTGAATTTGATCATGTTTAATCTGGATAGGTTATGATACATGAGAATAGGTTATTGAGTATACTAGAAAAGACTACTACGTTATGATACATGAGAATAAACATGAGAATATACTCAACTCAACCTTTACATTTTCACCCCTGTGTCAGTTCACCATCATTTGATCCATCACTATTCATAACTATCCTTATTTGTTCCATGTCAATAATGGGGGATACATCATGGCCCTCCTTCGACGAGTCTGTTTCTGTCGACATCAACACATTATCTAGGAACTAGACTTGGAAAAAAATTAGTACCTTGGAGCCTGCATGTCTCAATGGAGGGTTTCCTCACTTTTGATAGTGGTTTTACATCATTGACCCTTTATCGATTGATTCCATGAGTGTTTGAATTCATACCATCTATTCACATTCGTTGGGATGTACCAGGGTACCTTGGGAGTCATTTTCATCATTGGTGTTTTCCCTCGCACTTGTTAATGGCTCACATCATTGACCGGTAATCAAGT
The DNA here is from genome assembly GCA_032191745.1 of Picea mariana. Lineage (NCBI taxonomy): Eukaryota > Viridiplantae > Streptophyta > Pinopsida > Pinales > Pinaceae > Picea > Picea mariana. The sequence continues at coordinate 151,522 of JASDQU010011046.1, forward strand.
AATTTGTACTATGTTTGATGCCAAGACCTCTATTCACATGGATAGATTCGTACTATTCAGGATCGTGATTGAAGACCCTGGGGGGACTATCCAGTAGACACTGATTTTTGTTATCTACCTTCCCCATGCTGTGATGGATATTATGAAGTTGTGATATATACTATGACATAGATCCATGTTGCATTGGTATGTGGCTATGTTCTATCATGTTGTAGCTCCACTCTATACAATCTCATGGCTACAATTTTATTGAGTCATGAAGATATGGATCTATATTATATGTTCGGCGGCCATATCATTAGTCAGTACTTTCATGGATCCACAGTGTATTGGTCAGCGACCATGCTTTGAGTCAGATTATTATGAGTATGGGTATGCCTACCTTGGGGATGATATTTGTATATTGATGGATGTTTGATTTCTTTTCTAACAGGTCTTCTTACCTCAGTCCCTTGATTCCACATTATTACAAAGTGTTTCAGCCATCATTTTTCTCCTCTAATCTCAAACTTTGGGGGGCATCTGTTATACACTATTTTGTCGCCCTTTGTTAAGTTTCGCACTTCACCCTACTTGGTGTCGCAAGTGTCACAAATTCCATGGTCCATTATACTAAGTGTCGTACCTTATTTATCACACTTTCCTAAGTGTTTCCACCTCAACACCATGCATTAATGATCCATTACATCTCCTTGAGAATAAAGAAGAATACACCTTCAAACCCTGACAATTTGGCCTTTTTCACTCAGTCCTTGCTTCATTTTACCATGGTCGCTCCCATTTTCACTCTGGGGGAGAGACCATCCCCTTGACACAGTGTTAGGGGGGCCACCAAGTCACTCTATCTTCCATTATAGGGTAGCAACTAGGTCACTCTACCTGCCATTATAGGGGAGCGACCATGCATATTTGGTCAAATCCCATGAATCTAGGGGCAATATTTTGAGGACTTTCTGGATGGTTATTGGTTTGTTTTCTTTTTTTTCAACAAGATATGATTCGAACCTATTTATATCCTATCTTGGGGGAAATAATAACCATGAAGATAACTCAAATCCTAACATAATCCACCCTATCCTCAACCATGTTCCTGATTTACCCTAGTGGTTAACCCTTTCTGCATCTATATAAACGGGCCATTTCAGAGTGAGAGGGGGATGGAAAAGAGGCATACCAAACTTATGATATTTTCAAGGAGTGCCAAGCCTTTTTTTATGTGAATAATTTGAGTTGGATCCATGTTCAAGGGATGAAGAAAGAACCTTGGAGGATTGCAACATCATCAGGTTCTAATCTTCTTTCTTTTCATTGCATATGAGAACTTGTCCTATTTCTCTTGTACTTTATTGTTCATTTATTTTATATTTTATTACTTGGTGTAAGTTATCAAGTTAGTAGGGTTTCTATTACCTAATCATACATAGTAGTAGAAGGAGATTTATTTGTTCTTGTGGGTTTTATTTCGCAAGGGGGATGCTTGGATTGGAGCTCAATCATTGGAGCAGCGAGGACACATGATAGAAATAAGGTGCATATACCTTCTCTCTTTCTCTCTCAACCCTCCCACAAGAAAATATAATAGTTAGTTAGGAGGATGTTAGTGTCCATTTGTTAGAGGTTGTCTCACTTGTAGGAAACCCAAGTGAGGGGAACTCAACCTATCTGCAACGGGATAATTCTCACCACATTTCCTCCTTCAATCCATTCCGTCTTAGATCAAAAAATTCCAAGTCTCAATTCAATCAACACCACCACCCCAAACCATATCCCCATAAGACATCAAGCCTTCCAAATGTGACATTTTGGCCTCCCAAGGAAAAATGTTGGGTTAGTAGTGGCATAGGTGAGTTCCTTCAAGGTGTCTTTGTGGTCTCCAAATATTTCATCATCATTCGGTGTGTGGGTCATGGTATCCAACCTATAGGCTTCAAGCCCTAAGGAAACCCAAGCTAGGCTTGTTCTTCCAAATATGTCCACCAAGCAAGGTCCTACAAAAACACCGAATACGCCCTCCAAGGATCTCAAGTCAAATGCATCATGATAAGTAAATAAATTCAATAAAAGATCCACCTAAGCATGTGCATGAAAAACCACCTCATCAAACTAAACAAGAGCTCAAATACCCTATGCAATTTGCAAATTTTAGGTATGGGAGGGTTGATAAGGCCACCTATTGGGTGAATCATTCCTCGAGTCAAGGATTGTTTCCCAGGTGAGCCCTTCTTTAAGAAATGTGGAGAAGATGATATGGATGGGGGGAAATAATTTTGGGCATGGGTTTCATGACATACAAGGGATCATAGTGTCTCATTTGTGGGTGACTTTGTAGAGGGTGTGCTACACCTTCATTTTCAATGCATCCTTTTTCCATGACAATTTCTTTCTATTAATTAATTAAGGTCTAAACACTGGGTACTCCCTAGGGTAAATAGATTAGCTTGGGGGGTAGTAAAAAAGTGTCACTTGAAGGGAAAAGTACACATGGTGCCATGGGGATATACTCTATCTTGTAAGAAACCTTTTGTAGATCCCTCAACAATTGGAACATTTATATTACGTGTTTTCTTTTGCGTGTCTTTGTTTTTTTTGGAGAAAAATTTCATTGTTATCAAGACCTCTTTGGGAAATCATATGGAAGGTTCATAATTAGGTTTATATCTTGTTTCGACTACCTTCCCTCAAGTTCTTTATCCCCTTCTTCCCATGAAATGCGGGACAATCCCTTCTTGGTTTATACACCTAAAAATCCCAAAGGTAAGGAGATGAGAGGATGAAGTGTGGAAAGTGACAAGTATGGTTGGGAATGGCATGATGACTCATTAAGGGGAACTCCCGGTAGAAAACCTGTTCCTAGGGGTGGCCACTTAATAGGGCACAATGTCAACCACCAGGGTGAAACCAGGCAAATAACATAATTTCCAAGCAAAAATTACATAATCAAAATCAGTTTAAAATGCAACAAAATCAAATGCCTCAAATATTGAAATGGCACTCACCATAATACCTGGATTGTACCTCATGGAGGAAGACTAATGTATTCCAGAAGTAAGCTAATGTGGCGGATACCCTCATGATGAACCTGGGATCTGTGGTGGCGAAGTGGGCCTTTATCTATGCAAGTGGATATTGTTGGTCAAGTTGTGTCTCGGTACTCCATGTATGCAATCTGAGGACCTTAACAAATCATATCATTATTTATCCCTAGGAATTGGGGATAACATCTAGCTCCTAATTAGGGTAATTTACTCATCATAGAGTGAATGAGAACCACAACATCTCCTGGTGGACCTGTGCATACACTGAAACATAAAACTATAAAATCTAGGGTGGTTCTATCACCCTTCATCCATATCAAAACCAAAACTAAATAACAACTAACCTAGAAAGAAAATTTTGCATTTTTTCCTTTTTTCAAAAATTTCTAAACTATGATGAAAGAAGTATGCAAATAGAGAAAAATGAAATATGAAATGCAGCTAAAATACCATGATCAATAAAGATGAAAATGAAAGGAATCAATTTGACCTACCTAATTTCCTGGGGCTCTAAATATTAGGCGATAGATGATGTCAGGTGAAGTCATACAACTAGTCCAACCATATGTTCATCATTTCATCAAGGTATCCCCCATTGTGCTTAATTAAGCAATACAACAAGGATAAGTTGAGCACATAATAATAATGAGAATAAATAGACATATAATTAATCATGAAATGAAACTCATGGAGATGGTGGGAGGGAGGAAATATTGTTTAAAAGAGTATTCACAATTCTGATCATCCCGAAGATCCTTCCTGAAAGGATAGCCATAATCTTGACCAATTCATATCTGAAGAGGGATATCGTATGTAGAATATGGCTCATCTTCATTCCTGTTAGCATGATAATTACTTCCTAAAGGATGAGAATATATGAGATATCCAAAGAATACCCCATGATTCCCCTGTGAAGAATAAATGAGGCAAGGGACGTGCTCAGGTCTAGAGAAATAAAAGTGTTGCCTCTTCATCTAAAAATCCTTGTAAAAATCCCCAAAATGAAAATACTTTAACTTTCTAGAGTGAGCCTTTGATTTCTCTAGGATGACCGTGTATTAGTGTTCATATAAAATTAAGGATGAAGGTGGATGACAGCCCTCATAAAACAAGTATGCATACCAAAAAGGATCATCATCACAACTCCTGAGAGTTGACAAAACATTACCCTGAAAATGTTGTGAAAGGTCATCCTCGAATGGACAGAACAATTATGTAACCATATCATCATCAGGATTCCAAACATTTTAATCATATACGCATGAAGACCAGTCCTTTGAACATGACAACTAAACCCCCTTTGCTTGAGAGATATCCTCAATGTCGTAAATGGGGTCTCTATAAAAAATGAAATGACAAAAATCCCATCCGTGTCTCCCAGTCTATATGAAAGTGTCTATATGATCATCAAGAATATCTAAGGGTTCTTTCATAACACTATTAACGCAACTGGAAATGAGCATCTCTTTTTCTTCATGTGCAGGAAGAACAAAGGCTAGGGAATCTTCTGTTGGGCCTTCAGATTATTCATCATTGTGATTAGTTTCTTCTTTACCTTCATGTGCAGGAGGAAAGAAAGGTTGGATATCCTCACCTTCATCAATCAGGAAAAAATATAATGATGCCTTATGAGGTTTCTTAACATGTTGTACCTCATCATAATTCCTATTTCTCTTCATGGGCATGCCCCTCCATCACCTCTTCAACATAAGGGGCTTGATCCTTAATACAGAGTGCTTTGTTTGATTTTTTCCAAAAGGATATGTCGCATCCAAGGGATCCTCTAATACTTTTTCACTTCCAAAGTCATGGAATAAAGTATCATCAAGATATTCAAAAGGGTCACAACTCATCATGTTCTCTTATTGATGTGCAAGAGGAATAGAGGCCTAAATGTCTTCATCAAATGGAAGGGAAGATATAATCACTTCATCTTCATCAAATGTCTTGTCTAGATATTCAACATGAGAAAATTCATTGGGATATTCCTGGTAGCCTTCTTAATACATTTTTCCTTTAAACATTCCTTCATACACATTTTTGAAATAACTCTTTTACAATATTCATCAGTACCTCAGTAGCTTCATCAACAACTCTTTCCATTTTTGTTTGTAAAATTTCCCTCCTCGAGGCATGAAAGGTTCTGGATGAGGGTTCATCCCATGGTGCCATAATTCCATTGACTGAAAAATACAACTCAATGGAGTCGCCATATTATATCAAGGTTCATCAAAGGATGAAAGGGGGAAACAAGGAAAGGTGGGCTCTTGAAAGATGGAGTCACCAGATGATCCTTTAGAAGAGATCATAAAGGGTTGAAGGGAAATGTCCTTCAAGTGGAGTCACCAGACAAGACAGGGGTAAAGGATTTGGGAGGGAAGCTTGCTAAAATTTCATTAGGGCATGGAAGAGGATTCAAAATCCTCCCCAGAAATGGTGCCAAAATGTTATCGCTCAAGTTGTAGGTTGGGAAAATCCTGACCTAATCCACGAGTTGGATGTGATAACTATGGGATATTTTACCCACTATCACCTCAAACAAACCCTCCCCTCACTGTAGTGAAGGAAGAATCCAACACAAGGGGGTAATATAGGGTGACCCAAGGGGTAAATGAGATGGAAAGTGAGACTATGGAAGTGATTCCCCTATAGGTCAAGATACTAAGTGGAATATAGCTCGTAAATGAGTCTCATAAGTGGTCAATAATTTCCGAGAAACTTGAGCACCTGTAGAAGATGATTGTATCTTTCCGAGACACAAGAAAATATGAGTATACAAGATTAAGGTTAATTGGACAAGAAAGTTAATAGTCATGTCCCTATTTTCAGCAGTAAACACAGATATATATCAACAAGTAAATTATTATTAAAGCTACTAACATGATGCTAAAATTCCGGTAGATGATGCAAGAGATAAGATGGAAATCACTAGTATAACTAAAGTATGAAAGCATAAGACTTTAGAAATAAACAAGTATTGTAGAGATATTTTATCAGCCTTATGGCTGTAGAAAACTATTTCTATAGAATAAATTTTCAACCCAAAATATAATCAAGTAAACCACCCAAAAAGTGCGTTGAGGCTAGTATATTATCGGGGCAATTTGTTAGCAAATTTTGACGGTTGAAAGGAGAGTTATTTAGAAAGTTATGAAGGGTTTGTTGCAGCCCTATTGGTTGTATATCTTTTTTATTACAGAAGCAATAAGTCCTTGAAAAAACAATATGCCTTAGAGGCATTAGAAATATTTAAGCACATAGAATAGGTTCCAATTTAGACAATCTCAAAATATCGTGTTTTCACGTATACCAATGCAATGATTTTATTTCTCCAATGAAAAACGATTAGTGCCTTTAGCTATTGGGTTATGGATTCTTTAAAATAATGAGCTAGAAATTCTACCTCCTTGGGGGTGTAAGCCCTTTTACTCTCCAAAGCAAGCAATACTAGCTAGGAAGTACTAGGAGGGTGTAATCCCTTTTACTTCTCTTAGTAAACCCTTATGCAAAAAAATATTCCAAGACAATTATGATGGTCTTAGTGGGGTTGTATGCCCTTATACTCCCCAAAATATTAGAAAATTAACCTTGTGACCAAGAAAATAAGAAATAACATGAAAGATTCCTTACCTAGTCCAAGCATTAACAAGATAAACTCCTTTTAACCAAGAAAAATTCACCATAATAGCCAAAAATAGCCTCTAAGAAAGATAGTGCCTTACTTCTTCATACAATAGACAAGCCAAACCATAACAAGAGATAGTATCAAGAGAGATAGATAAAATTTCCCAAGTAGGGTGCAAATTTCAGCCAAGTAGTCCTCTCACAATGGGAGAGCTATGGTAAAATGACAAGACTTTGATCTCTATTTATACAAATCCTCCTAAAAGTGTTTATCCACTTAAATTTAGGGGAACCAAAAAGTAAGGGGTAAAAAACCCCTACTTTTCCCCTTTATAAAATCAATTTGAATTTAATTCAAAAATTACACAAAAGAAAACCCTAATGTGATGTCATCCCTCTAAAGGGTGATGTTTTGGCACTTTTTTGCAAGTCGTTGGAGTAGAAGATGGAAGTCGTTGGGCCTTCAAGAACCTCCCTCTCATGTGATAGGAATTCCTCCTTCAATCCATTCCATCTTCCATCAAAATTTGCTAAGTGTCAAGTCAATCAACACCACCACCCCAAACCCTGGCCCCATAAGATGTCAAGCCTACCAAATGTGACATTTTGGCCTCCAAAGGAAAAAACATTAGGTTAGTAAGGGAATAGGTGAGGTCCTTCAAGGTGTGTTTGTGGCCTCCAAAGGATTTAATAATCATCTTGTGTGCAGTCCATGGTATCCAACCTGTGGGATTCAAGCCCGAAGGAAACCTAATATAGGCTTGTTCTTCCAAATCTATTCACCAAGCAAGGTCCTACAAAAAGAATAAATACGCCCTCCAAGGATCTCAGGTCAAATGCATAATGATAAGTAAATAAAATCAATAAAATAGCCACCTAAGCATGTGCATCAAAAACAACCTCATCCAACTAAACAAGTGATCAAATACCCTATGCAATTTGCCAAGTTTAGGTATGGGAGGGTTGACGAGGTGACCTATTGGGTGAATCATTCCCCAAGTCAAGGAGTGTTTCCCAGGTGAACCCCTCTTTAAGACATGTGGAGAATATTATATGGATGGGGGGGAATGATTTTGGGCATGGGGTTCATGACATGCAAGGGATTGCAGTGTCTCATTTATGGGTGCCTTTGTAGAGGGTGTGTTGCACCTTCTTTTTCAATGCATCATTTTTACATGCCCATTTATTTTCATTAATTAATTAAGGTCCAAACATTGGGTACTCCCTAGGGTTAATTGATTATCTTGGGGGGGAGTAAAAAAGTGTCACTTGAATGGAGAAGTACACATGGTGCCTTGGGGGTATACTCTAGATTTTAACACACCTTGTGTAGATTCCTCGACAAGTGGGACATTTATATTATGTGTTTGGTTTTGCAGGTTTTTTATTTTTTAGGAGAAACATTTCATTGTTTTGAAGAGATATTTGGGAGACCATATGGAAGGTTCATAATTAGGATTTTATCTTGTGCCAGCTACCTTCCCTCTAGGCCTTCAGCCCCTTCTTCTCATGAAATGAGGAACAATCCCTTCTTGGGTCGGTACCCCTGAAAATCCCAAATGTAAGGAGATGAGGGATTGAAGTGTGGAATGTGACAAGTATGCTCGGGAATGACACAATGACTCATAAAGGGTACCTCCCAGTGGAAAACATATTCCTAAGGGTGACCACTTACTAGGGCACAATGTCAACCACCAAGGTGAAGCAAGGCAAAGAGCATAATTTCCAAGCATACGTTACATAATCAAAATCAATTTAAAATGAAAAAAACTCAAATGCCCCAAATATTGAAATGAAACTCACCATAATACATGGATTGTACCTCATGGAGCAAGACCCAATGTCTTTCAGAAGCAATTTGATGTGGTGGATACTCTCATGATGAACCTGAGATTTGTGGTGGTGAAGTAGGCCTTTATTTGTGCAAGTGGACATTGTTGGTAAAGTTGTCTCCCAGTACTCCATGTATGTAACCTAAGGGCCTTGAGACATCCCTAGGAATTTGATTTATCCCTAGGAATTGGGGATAACTAGATGTATTTGAAGAAATATCCAAAGTGGTCCCCTTGTGATGTATATTTAAGCATGGCCCTCACACGAAGATGCTTTAAAGAATTTTACAAGAAGCCCCAAAAATATTGTTAAGTGGTTAAGACATGCTAGAGGTATGTGTTGAGCACTCAAAAAACCCTAAAAGGTATATGACCATTTCCTTTTTGGGTACCACTCGATCCTTTGCATTGCCTATTTTCACTTAAGTATGAAACTAATGCCTTCGCTTATATTTTATGTTTCATGATTGAATTGATTAAAGTTTGTTTGAACATACAACAAAGAATCATCTTCACTCTGAAAGAGACTTAAAAACTACTCAGGGAATCGACGATCTAAAGTTTTCCCCAAATCGCTTAGGAATTTTGGCATTGGTAGAGGTGTAAGGTGAAGGAAATTGATTGAGAATTAAAATATCCGAGCACCGATCTTCATCGGCATCGGCTGATGAAAACTTTCTTTTCCATGAATAATCCTCGGCAGTGATTTTTCCAAAGACCGATCCATTTGGCTTCGATAGGAAAATATAATAGTAAGCTCCACTCAAATAGAAGAGTGACATCACCGATCGCCGACCCCTGATACAATTTCAGCGTCGGGGAAGTTACAACGTGTTAATCTACAAAAAAAACTATACATTAATTTTACTTTTCCCGACGCCATCCAAGCATCGACAACCATTGTACCTAACCCTTTGTGTGCTTTCGATGCATGTGAATTCCCCAAGTGAAATTCCTACCCGCCAGTCAATTGCTCTTTTATGTTTAGATTTTTTAATGACCCCTAGTTAATAATGCCACGTTAACATCAATCGATATCAGAATTTTTATCAGAAGGTTATCAATATAAGTATACACATAGATAATAGTCGATCCCTGATCTATACGCTGGAGTGATGTGACGTGGTGCAGACGTTTTAACCCCTGAATGTGTTAGGTACACCACATTCAAAGCTATTAGTTAATTCATGGATCACTCATTAGTTACTGATTCATGCACGAATCAAAAGGAACCATTAAACCCACCAATACAATGCATCCTCCTCCACGCCTCCGCTGTCAACCAGTTAATATTTATCTGTAGAAATTCGTTAGTAGTTTATTTTGAACCTACATTCATTACTCATATTAACTAATTGATATGATTGATAGTACCTCTCCAGTTATATCCTTCTCGAGTCATTGTGTATGATCCTATTCTACGCACCAAGAAATTCAAAACAACAAAAGAGCGAAGATAACAGTTCGGAGGAAACATCCAAAGTTCAGTGAGTATTAAACAATTATCTTAGAAAGAATTACAGGTATGTGTCTGATGGTGGTATTTTTTACGCTCCATTTTATATGTTCTCACCCAACGATGCTATGTACATATGTTTAAAGGGGTGTTTTATTGCATGAACAATGCCTGCAAAGAAACCCACCACTAGGAAATCTCCAAGGGCGCCAAAGCTACCAGAGCCGGAAGCAGGAGAAGGCTCCTCCCCA
>JASDQU010011046.1:172099-184564 GCA_032191745.1 Picea mariana
TCAAGAGGGAGGAACCCCTCGAGTATACCCCACACAGCGACCCTAACACGAGGCAACTCAACGATGAAGTCCTCCCAAATATTCGTAGGGATTATTTTCACATGGTAGCGAGCCAGTCTCCAGTGTTTCCTTGAATTGAGCTCCTGAAGTGGCTCATTGACCATGCTGATTCAATTTTTTTTTTGATTAATGACGATAACAGTGAATGCGTCGGGGTTTTACTGCCATCAGAGGTCCAAAGTTACTACAAGCTCAGGGATTCTGAAGAAAAACTAAGCACTGATTTTGTTTTGAGTTTCTACGTGTCACACGATACCAGCAATATCGTGGCGTTCTGGTGGAGGGAAGACAAAAAATTCACAAACTGGACTGTCAGCTGGTATACAATGAACAATCTTAGGGAACCATACATACATCTCATGGATCTTCTCTGCAGGTTGCATGGGGAGAAAGATTGTTCCCGGTTTTCATAGGTATGGATGCCTCTAGCTTACACAGTGGCCATTTCAGGCATGGGTTTCAATTGGGGTGCCATCATCTCCAAACAGTTGAGCACTTGCATAAGGCAAGCCCAGACGCCAAAGGAGGGAGAGGCTCCCACCTTCTACATGGCCTCGTATCTTCTGGACGTCATCTACGCTAGGAACACTTTCTCTGGGATGAACCTAAATTGGCACTCCTCGGAGCTCCTGGTCCATGTATACTTCAACATCTTATGGGAAAATAGGTACAAAAAATCCTACGTTGTTATCTGTGACCAGTTTATTGCACACACTTATTTTTTGCTATTCAAGAAAGAATTCCCTAGGCTCTCAGATGAAGCACAAAGGGTTATATATAAAGTTGGTCACTGGTATTTAGATGAGCGCAAAACCTACATCAGGTTTTTCGACACCACAGGGGCACCCCATTTGTTACCTTTATATGTTCCCGATCGACTAGTATTGGGGTGAATTTGCTATCAAACAATTTTGCAGGAATATAATGCCACTTTAGGAAAGGACAAGAAGCGAGCCTTCATACCTTATGGGTTTCACATTGGATTTTACATGGTTAAATACATAGCGCATGCTAAGAAAGAAGGGATAAGTCAATTATAATTCTGGTTCAAAACTGGTCGTTTTCGCAAACACGACCCCAAAGGCCTAGTACTAAAACAGGCGGTGCAGGTATCATCATGTTCGCCTTACGCCCATGATTGGTTTGAAGATGAGATTTTCACTGAGAACACTCAGGATTGGAATGAGGTGGCAGCAAGGAAGGCTGACCCTAGAGGAACCAAGTTCAAAGCCATGAGTTGGGAAGAGCAAGTGACATCTTTGGAGAAGACAGCTCAAGATATTCTCAGGACCAGGGAAGGAGTAGTAGCATATGAATTGGGTAAAGATATAGGTGATCCACAAGAAGACATTGAAGCTATGGGAGTTCATCAGGAATCCCCAATACAAATCAGGGATTCCCCTGAAATTCAAGTTACACTGAGTATGGTAGAATTTTTGTACCAGCAAATCCAACTACTAATGAAATAGATGCAGGACAATCTATACCTTATTATAACACCTGCGCTTTCAACTAGTATCCAAAGTGTCTCGATGGAGCCAAGTGGTTCCAGTTCCTTAAATCTCGATAACACCAATGGATCAAGTAACCCTGGATCTACAACATCACCGGTCAACTCCCCGGGAGGTGGAAAAATTCCACGAGAGATAGGTCGAGTGTCAATAGAAACACAAGCGCCTAATCCCCTGAGCAAACTTATAGAAGTATATAGTGACGATGAGAGTCTGGAGCCATCTCACAACACCATGGTGCGTGTCCAAGAGGAAGAAGGCCCCAAGAAAAACCCTTCCCCTGAGCCTGAAGTTCAAGACAAGGAGGTCTCAAAAAAGGAATCAAAAGCCGAAAGCAACCTTGACACGAAAGACTCTGATAAATTAGAAACCGAAGCAGATCCAAACGACGAGCCCGAACCCGGGGAGACAAATTAAGAAAGGTTCTCCACAAAAGGAAATCAGTGGTTCTATGGCCAACGAGCAAGTAAGTAACGATTCTGTACCCGACACCTCTATTCTACCCAATACTCAAATCCCTGGAGAGAGACAAGTAGAGGTCGGATCCATGAGGCTCGACGAGGAAATTCAAGAGCCCAATCTTGAACAAATATACACCACCAGTAGCCTAGGAAACAATCTAACATGGGGCGATCAGCGGATACCAAAGCCGATAGATGAGGTAGAAGATATCTATGCGATCTCCTAGGTTCAAAAGAGAAAGGCCATCGTTCAAAGGACTTCAAAGAAGAGAAGGATTGCATTGGATCACTCCATATTGGTTACTACAGAGGAGAACTTAATCAACACAGTAGACACCCGGAGATCTGAACTAATCGGCATGGGAAAGGCTCTCTCGGATTCCACTCTGGATAGATCCAGGAGAGACGAAAGGGAACTAGCCGCTTCCCTAAAGGAGCTCGAACACTTGCGCCATCTCACCAAATACTACAAAGGCACCACGCAAACCGTTGTGTATCTGAAAGATGAGTTCGATAGAGTTTACAATGAGTTCAAGAAGGAAAGGCACTTGTTAATCTTGAATGTAGCTGATTTCCAGGAGGACACTCTCATGGAACTCGTGACATGTAAGGAGATGGAGTGATGGTATGAGAGAGCGCAACAAGCGGTAGAAAGGCTCGAGTACATTGAGGCAATCCAGCAAGGCAGAGAGAAGGAAGAACATGGCATTCGGCTAGTGAGTAAAAGTAGTCTCAATTGCATGAAGCGATCGGTCGAATACTAGGCTAAGATGTCTCGGGACCCACACCGAGAAATCCAAGAGAAATGGACTAGATGCTAGAAGCACTGGGATAAAATCAATAAAGTGATGAAGGATATCGGGCTCCCTGAGTTTGGCACCCCTGATAAATTTATCAATCTAAGCGATATGTTCAAGTTGCATTCTGAAAAAGACTCTCTATGGATTTAAGAGTGTTCAAAGATGACCGATGCGAGGACTGGTCATGTGAAAAAGTTCGTAGAACATCTAATTAGAGCTCGAGCCATGCTACATCAGATGAACTCCAGTTTAGTAAAATACCAGGCACATGCAGTGGACATCAAAGGAATATATGAGGCCCCGATGGAACAAAACAGGTTTCCATGGGCCCATACTTGTGAAGAACTATTTATCAGCTGGTCTGAATATGAAAGAAGTCACCCTTTCCAAGAGATATCTTGGGTGGACTGTTAAATAAACTGTTAAATGATAGCACCACATGGCGATCTTTTTTTGGATCAAACTGTATTTAGTTGTTAATTACAGTTAAAACTTTATATTATAAATAAAGACATTGACCAATGAACAAAAGGTTCATGTTTATTGTAATAACTCTTTGTTTTTGCTTGTTAAGAATTATTTTGAGACAACTATGAATTGAGAAGTCCTTTTGGACCAAAGACAAACTATTTTCATCATATGTATGTGATTGGAATTGGAGAAGAACTACTTCTGATCCTGTTCCATGAATGATGCAGTAATGAGTAAGAGAAATTAATTCTGTTGTCAAGTTATCTGGTGCAATGCTTTGATGTTCTTTGCTCTAATGATGAAGATAAATCGTTGTGTTGTGATGTGATGAGTAGTTATGGTAGATGAACTATTTTGCTTGCCATTATCTTGTTACATATGTGTTTTTCTTTCTGATAGTTAGTTTCTCAAATAGTAATCGGATTCTCATTTGGTTAATGTATTAGTAATAGGCCTATGGTATAGAATTATTGTCTGCATGTTTGAGCAGTGGGTTATCTCAAGCTCAGCCTCTTTCCCAGTAGTTAAAACTTAATCATGTTATTCATCAAGTTGGTTTATACTAGCTTGCACCTCTCATACCAGCCCCACCCCAAGAGAAAATACAGAGAAGAAAATTATTCAATGAAGGGAGAGCCTTCACAAGAAAACACAAAGCCCATCGATAAATTGTTTGGATCACAAGATCTGGAGAACCATTGCATATTTAAACATTGTAGAGTCTAATTGGGCCTTAGTGGCGAGTTTGATTCCTACTGTTGAGTCTAGGGATTTAAGTCTCGTCAACAGAATTGGCGCTAGAAGGAGGGCCTGGGAATGAATGGTTGAAAAGATATTTCATATAGCATTTCAAGCAGCCTACAGATTCGCAACGACGCACATGCATGGCTAGTCCTTCACAAGACAACCCATGCACGGTAAGTATTCCCGAAACGGATAACTCACCCCAGCCTGAGGAAGAACATTTTCACCCTAAAATACCTCACGCTCTTCCTCACGAGGAAGTAAATCAATTCAGAAGAATCACAAGAGCCTACGCCCAATAAATCGATGCGTTGTCTTTGGCTCCCATACTACCTCATAGAAAACAACAAAGTAGACCCATGGTCAATACTCCCGATGAAGTTTTCATACATTCGGTAGAATACTTAATAGATTTCACGATTACCGAAATTCAAGAACCTCTTTATTTGATACCCGAAACATGAGTCGATGATCTCTATGGACCTAACCAATCTTCGGAGGAAGAGGATTTTGACTCGGATTCCAAAGACATGGAAGGTAATAACAACCATGAGGAGGAAAGGGAAATACCACTTCGGAACAACCAGCCTTGGTTGGCCGGAGACGTCGTGGTCATCCCTGGACGAATACATAATCTTCCGCAGCACCTGGAGAAGTTGCTTCCTAAGTACAACCCCGAAACCTCAGGTTTACCTGAAGATCATATCAAGAAATCCATACTCGTGATAAGGCTTATGAATGTTCAACATGAAGACGTAGTTTGTAGGCTCTTTCCCTACACATTTGAGAATTCGTCTTCCACGTGGTATTTTAATTTGCCGGTAGGATCCATAACCAGCTAGACCAAGTTCCAGAAGGATTTTTTAGATAAATTTGCGAAGGAAACTACCACGGGAGCTCTGATGGCTGATATTTTCGCGGCCACCATGAGCCCGAAAGAGAGGTTCAAATATTTTAATCAAATATTCATGACCATCTTAAACAAATTCCAGCCCGTGGTGAAACCAACTCAAGAGTTTCAAATAGAGGTTTATGCCAATGCGCTTCTGGCTTCTATTTCTATGTTCATAAAAAGAGTCGCTAAGAAAACCCTTGCGGAAAATTTTGAAGATGCCAAGATGATAGAATTCCAGATGAAAGGGTGTAAAGAAGGCCATGCCTCTTTAGTGAAAAGAAAAACCCAACCCCCTCCTAGGAGAGGACTCCTTTTGACTAGGTCGTCGGGGAAACCGGCTGAACAAACTCTCGACAAGGGTAATGGAGATATAGAAGATATACAATGCATGGTTAATAAATTATCTAATGAGATCACATACATGAAGAGAAGCGTAGGAGAGGGAAACCAAGGCCAAAGGCCCTATAAGTATTTCTTTAAAATAAACCCACCTTTCAAAGAAATTGAACCTCCCCCAGCTAACTTAAATATTGATCTAGGAAAGGTTGCGTCTGATTCTTTTTGTACTTACCACCAAGAAAACCACTCTAAAAGAGACTGCCCTCAATGGGTCCACACCATGAATTTAATGGCCAATAATTTTCTAGACGAAGTCTCCCTGACCAAACAGCCAAGCAGTTCAGACATGAATATTGTTGACCAGGAAGAGATTGATCCACCATGAGACACAACCATGTTGATATGGGATGCCGACCTGATCATTCCTTCCAGCGACCTGTTTGAGTCTCAAGAGTGACCCACAGAAGTTTCAGTGATGCAAACACACAGTAAGGCCCCGCCTGGGTCAAAAGATACTGACGTCGCCCCGGTCTCGAAGAGTAAGGCAACTCCCAATCGCCTGAAAACACCTTTCTCTCTCGATAAGAAACATATGAGCATCCATACCCAGGAATCTCCCAAACTAGATTATAACGTGGTTGAAGATTTGAAAAATTTTAAGGCTAATATATCCGTTATGGACATATGTAGGATCCCTCAGCAGAAATACTTTCCACTGCAGGCTCTGAGATCAGTAGAAAAATCGGCGGTAGTGAGTGGTCTAGAAAGAAAACTGTCTTCCACCAATCCAGTGAGAAAACCAATTGTGAACATATGTTTGGGAGATAGGAAGGAAAATCCTTTTGTCCCACCTTTCCTCTTGACGTTTGAAGTCTTCAACAGGAACCTTCACAATTGCTTGGTAGATTCTGGGGCGTCCTCCAACATGATGCCCTTGGATATCTACAATAAATTAGGTGTCATCCCTCTCAAGAGTGATAAACATGTCATACAACTTGATAGGACCCAGTTCAAGGTCATGGGAGAGATCAAAGACATAATGATCAGGATAACAACGCATCCTAATTTTGTACAAGTAATTGACATTATTATAGTAGATATCCCAGAGGCATATGGGATTTTACTGAGTCAAGATTGTTTTGAAAAGATAAACGGGTACTTCAGTACAGACTCAGCACACCTTTGGCTACCACTGAAGGGATACAATAACATGATCAAGATCGATAGGGAGAAATATTTTAAGCATACGGTCACTGATATGGAAACCCCAAACGAACCCGCATCTACTTATTTTCCCATACCGTGCAATTATTCCCGTGATTCTCACTTTGGGAACTTTTCTCCTTTCATGTCCAATGTATCATTTACCCAAAACTCCAAAATGATTTTCCAAGAAGAATCACCGATGCTGACGAGAGACTCTCTCTTCTATCAAAACCCCATGCTAGGAATTGTGGAAGAAAATATCAGAGAACAAAACATTAAGGAGGGAAGATAAGGGAGTGATTGTCATTCACAAATTTGGACCCTCTATTTTGATGGATCTAAATCACAAGAAGGGTCAGGAGAGGGGTGCATCCTCATCGATCATCAAGGTAAACATCATTTCTTCTCCTATAGACTAGAATTTGAATGCACCAACAACATCGCCGAGCATGAAGCTCTAGTACATGGGTTAAAGAAAGCCATAGATCTGGATGTCAATGAATTGAAAGTTTTCGGAGACTCTGAGATTATTATTAGACAAGTGAGAAATACTATTCTTTTCACCTCATCTTAAGAACTACCAGCATGAGGTGTATAGGTTAATAGAACGCTTTTAGGCTTTCAATATCACTATGATTCCCAGAGAAAAGAATATTATTGTTGGCTCCTTAGCCACAACCGCTTCCAAACTGTCACCTTTAGAAGATTATGAAGCCTCTTGATTCACTATAGAGCTTCTCTACAAACCATCGGTCCCTAATAACATTTCCAATTGGAAAGTCTTTGAGGGAGATGAACAGATCATAAACTTCTTAACCAAACAAGACAATTTCAAAGATCTCGCTATTGACGATGAAGAGTTCCAAGAGCAATCAATAGAAACCAATCCTTGGACAGAACAACATATGGGTAAATCAAAGGCTCACATAATCCCGAAGGGGGTAGCTAATCTAGAGAATATGTTTGATCTAAAGGAACGATTTATAGGACCTAAAAATGCAAAGGCTGGTAGCTCTTGTCCCCTCCATGAAACTGTAAATATTGGAACCCCGGAGAACCCAAAGAATGTGAATCTCGGCAAAACTATATCTAAGGAAAAAAGGAAAGCCTACCTCAAATTATTCAGACAATACCAACATAGTTACCGACTTCACGAGAACTGTGACCTCAAAATGAGAACTCTAGCCCTTAAAACCCATATTTTTGCATAAAAAACATGAAAATCAACCCCCAAATCAAAAAGTGGTGCTACCGGTAGCACCATTTTTTTAAACGTGGTCAAAATTACAACATTTTTTGAACATGGCCTTCGAAACTCAGACAGTAGCCCAGAAAAACCTTAAAATCAACACCTAAATCAAAAAGTGATGCTACGTAAAAATTTTGTTTTTTCCTAAACGTGAAAATCAGAGGTATTTGTGACCTAATTGAAATTGTGATATTGACAAAAAAAACCCTATGTAAATAAACAACCCAAAATTGGACTCCAAATGGTCCCTTGAAAATTTATTTACAAATTTTATTTTTTATTTTTTTAATTTACATTAAAAAAACAAATAAATAAAAAGAACAAAATCTTCACAAATAAATGGTTTTTTTAAATGGCCAAAAAATACATTTAAAAAATTATATTATAAATTCAATTAAAAAAACAAAGATAAAAAAAACAATGTAAAAAAGAAAAATAACTAAAAAGAAACAAAAAAATATTAAAATTTTCCTCAAATAACAATAATTTAAAAAATAATTATATATATTTTTTACAAAAGAATCATTAAAAAAAGCTTTAAAATGTAATTTTAAAAAAAAAATAACAAAATTAAAAAATATATATCTAAAATAAAAAACATTAAAAAATCTTGAACTAAAACTTTAAAATTAAAATAAAAGACAAAATGTTCAAAAATATATATTTTAAAAACAATATTTAAATGAAAACAAAAACAATTATAATAAAATCAATAACGAAATAATAAAAAGAAAATTTTAAAACCAATTTTAAAATAAACTTCTAAGCATATTTGGAAAAAAAAAAAAAAAAATTAAAAAGAAAATTAAAAGCAATTTTAAAATACAAAAACTATCAATTTTAATTGAAACTAAAGTAAAAAAATAGAAAAAACAAATATAAACAAATTTAATAACATTTAAAACAAAAAAAATAATATACAATTTTGCAATTGAAATAACATAAAATTTTAATTAAAATTAAAACAAAAAAAAAATTACAAACCTACATATTATTGAGGTGTCATGGGGGGCGATTCTCGACATCACCCCAGCCCCTAGGGGCTAAGCGCTGGTCCCACGGGGCCAAGGCTTGGCCCGTGGGGGCTGGGGTGATGTCGGGTATCACTCCAACCCCCATGGGATAAACCCTGGTCCCACGGGGCTAAGGCTTAGCCCCAAGGGGCTGGGGCGATTCCCGACATCACCCCAGCCCCCACGGGCTAAGCCTAAGCCCCGTGGGACCAAGGCTTAGCCACTGGGGGCTGGGGTGATGCCCAAAATCACCCCCCATGACACCCACGAAACCCATGTTGGTTGAGCGTTGTGGGTGTTGTGGGGGTGATGTCGGACATCACCCCAGCCCTTGGGGGCTGGGGTGATTCTGGGCATCACCCTAGCCCCCAACGACTAAGCCTTAGCCTCGTGGGACCAGAGTTTAGCCCCTGGGGGCTGGGGTGATGCCCGGCATCACCCCAGCCCCCAAGGGCTAAACCCTGGTTCCACGGGGCTAAGGCTTAGCCCCTGTGGGCTGGGGTGATGCCCAACATCACCCCCCATGGCCTCCCATCACGGGTGCATATGTTTTTTTAAATTTGTTTGTTTTTTCATAAAAGTTTACAAATTTTTAAGTTTTTTAATAAAAAAATAAAAAATTGTAATTTTATGTTTTTTTTTTTAAGTTTTTTTCTTTAATTTTTTTTCTAATTTTGTATTAAATTGTGTAGTTTAAGTGTGTTAATTTGTTTTTTTTAATATATATTCCTAATTGTTCTTTGTGTTTTTTAAACTTTTCTAAAGTTTTTAGGCCATAAATTTGGTTTTTTACCTTTTTTTCGTTTTTTGTTTTTCTAGATTTAGCTTACTTAATATATTTATTTTGTTTTTTCCTCTTTAGTTTTTTAAGTTTCTCTTTGATCTTTTTTATTATCTAAATTTGTTTATTTATTTATTTTTTAATTTCAGTTCTTTTATTTTACTTATTTTTTAATTTATATATAAAAAATTGAATTATATTTTTTTGTTAAATATTAAAAAATAGTGTTATTTAACTACAATTTTTTTCCATGTGTTGAAGTAAAGGTAAACAATGTGTTAAAAATGGTGTTTTCCACTATATTTTAAAAGTATGGAACAATAAATTAATTAAGAAGACACAATTATATGAAAAATTGTAACTTCAAAAAAGTAAATGGTAAAAATTATTTTTAAGATTGAAAGAAGCATGGAAAAATGACTAAAAACACCATTGAATAAAAAAAATAAAAACAAAAATTTGAAAAAAAATGAAAGTAGATGAAAAATAAGAATTTAAAAAAAAAAATGTGTAAACATTGTGGATTGAAAAATTTAAAATATCGAAAAACCACATAAATAGGAAGAGGGGTGTTATTGGTAGCACCATTTTTAAAAATGGAGTAAAAAATTGGAACCCCCCCAAAACCAGAACTCTGTAGAGTTCTCGTTAAGTTGGTAACTATGTTTACCAGGATGTCTTCGCATGGTCCTATAGGGATTTGAAAACGTATGATACCCTCATCATTCAACACACCATCCCGTTAAAAACCAAATTGAAACCTTTCCAACAGAAGCTCCAAAAGTATCATCCGTCCCTTGAACCTCTCATGTATCAGGAATTAAAGAAGCTTTTAGATGTGAAGATAATTTTCCAAGTTAGGCATTCCGCCTGGGTAGCAAATCTTGTTCCAGTAAGGAAAAAGTTGGGAGAGATCTGACTATACATAGATTTTCGGAACCTCAACAAAGCTTCAGAAAAAGACAATTATCCAGTCCTGCCGATGGAACAACTCCTGCAGACCATGTCGGGCTCATATATTTTCTCTCTACTAGACAGTTTATCAGGCTACAAACAAGTATTGGTTTTAGAGGAAGATCGTTTAAAACCCACCTTCTGAACCAAATGGGGAACCTTCACTTATAAACATGTTCCTTTCGGGTTAATCAACGCAGGAGAAACCTTCCAAAGGGCTATGGATGTGGATTTCCGGGGACTTATCAATAAATGTGTCGTAGTGTATTTAGATGACGTAATAGTGTACTCTAAGACTAGAGAAGAGCACATCCAACACTTAACTCAGATTTTTGAGAGATGTAGGAAATACGGTATATCTCTAAACCCTATGAAAACTATCTTCAGTGTCGAGGAAGGTAAGTTGTTAGGTCATATTATATCTCAAGAAGAAGGGATTTGCATAGGCCCCGAAAGGATTAAGGCCATAGTTCAACTTCCGCTACCCCATAACAAGAAAGTTATGCGGTCCTTTTTCGGACAAATCAATTTTGTGAGGCAATTCACTCCTGACTTCGCCAAAATCATCGAACCCTTACAAAAGATGATCCGCAAGGATGTCGAATTTAAGTGGGATGATGATAGGAAGGATGCTTTCAATAATATCAAAGCGGCCATATCTCGGGCCCTAGTGTTGCAAAGTCTCGATTTCAATAGAGACTTTTCCCTCTATACTTTTTCCTCTGACCAATCGCTAGTTGCGGTTTTGACTCAGAAGGATGATGACAACAACGAAGCCCCAATATCATTTATGAGCATGAATCTTCAAGGAGTTGAGCTCAATTATCCTTCTATAGACAAGCAAGCCTACGTGGTCTATAAGGCAGTAAAGCATTTCAGATATTACATCCTCAAGAATCACACTAAGGTAATTGTGCCACACCCTGTAGTCTGATCCTTGTTTACCCAACAAGAAATGGGGGAGAGAAGAGGGAACTGGATGGCAGTATTACAAGAATTTGATCTAGATATAAAAATTTCCAAGCTAGTGAAAAGACAAGGTTTATGCAAGCTTGCAGTAGAAGCCCAAGATCAAGTGAATGAAGATTCTAGATGGGAAAATTAGATGGCACTATGGTGTGGCGAAGTATCATACATCTCCCTGAGACAAGGCTCTTGGTATAAGGATTTAACTTATCTTCTGTATCATGGGACTTGTCCCAAAAATATGAACCCTAGGGAAAGGAGAGCCCTCAGGTTAAAATCTGCCCAATATCGCCTTATAAATTTGGTACTCTTCCGGATCAATTACGATGGGGTACTATTAATATGTCTCGAATGAGAGGACGCAGACAAAGTGCTGAAGGAACTCCATGATGGCCCCACTGGGGGACATTTCGCCGGAAACACCACCGCTCATAAGATCCTAAGAGCCAACTATTATTGGCCCACCTTGTTTAAAGACGCTCATGCTTACGCTAGGAACTGAAAGACTTGTCAAGTAAGAATTGGAAAGGAGAAAAGGGCGGCAATCCCACTTCAACCCGTGACCATCTCCAGACCTTTTGAGCAATGGGGGTTGGTTATAAGAGGGGAAACTACCTCGATCTCTTTGAAACTGCACAAGTACATTCTTACTACCACCGACTATTTCACAAAAAGGGCAGAGGCCATTCCTCTAACTCATGTAAACGAGAAGATAGTGATCCAATTCATAGAACAACAACTAATCACAAGGTTTGGTGTCCCCTCTGTTCTGGCCTTTGATAACACAGCTTACTTTTCTTCCACCCTATTGACAGAGTTTTCTTTGGACAAAGGAATCGTAATCAAGTACTCTGTGAATTATTACCCTCAGGGAAACGGTGTGGTGGAATCAACTAATAAAAACCTAGTAAGGATATTAAAGAAGATGTTTAAAGATAACCAAAGAAATTGGCATAATCTACTTCATAATTCTCTATGGGCCTGTTATCCTCGATATCTAGGGATAACTAGGAGA
>JASDQU010011046.1:212866-224095 GCA_032191745.1 Picea mariana
TCCATTTCTCTTGGATTTCTCGGTGTGGCTCCTAAGACATTTTATCCCAGTATTCAGCCGATCGCTTCATACGATTGAGACTACTTTTACCCACCATCCGAATGCCATATTCTTCCTTCTCTCGGCCCTGCTAGACTACCTCAATGTACTCGACCCTTTCTACCGCTTTCTACACTCTCTCATACCATCTCTCCATCTCCTTACATGTCGCGAGTGCCATGAGAGTGTCCTCCTGGAACTCGGCCACATTCAATATTAAATGGTGCCTTTCCTTATTGAACTCATTGTAAACTCTATTGGACTCATATTTCAGATACACAACGGTATGCATGGTGCCTTTGTAGTATTCGGCCAAATGGCGCAAGTGTTCGAGCTCCTTTAGGGTGGTGGCTAGTTCCCTTTCATCTCTCCTGTCTCTATCCAGGGTGGCATCCGAGAGGGCCTTTCCCACACCGATTAGTTCAGATGTCCGGTCATCTGCTGTGTTGATTAAGTTCTCCTATGCAGTAACCAAGATGGAGTGATCCAATGTAATCGACCTTCTCTTCTTTGCAGTCCTTTGAACAATGGAATTTCTCTTTTGATCATAAGATATGGCATAGATATCTGCTACTTCATCTATCAACTCTGGTATCTGCTAATCGCCCCATGTTAGATTGTTTCCCAAGCTACCGGTGGTGTATATTTGTTCAAGAGTGGGCTCTCGAGTTTCCTCGCCGAGCCTCATGGATCCAACCTCTACTTATCGCTCACTGTGGATTTGAGTATTGGAAAAAATAGAGGTGTCGAGTATAGACTTGTTACTTACTTGCTTGTTGGCCACAAAACCACTGATTTCCTTTTGCGGAGAACCTTTCTTTGTCTTCCCGGGTTCAGGATTGTCATTCAGATCCGCTTAGGTTTCTGATTTATCAGAGTCTTTTGTGTCGAGGTTGCTTTCAGCTTCTACTTCCTTTTGCGAGACCTCCTTGTCTTGAACTTCGGACTCAGGGGAAGAGGTTTTATTAGGGCCTTCCTCCTCTTGGACACACACTGAGGTTCCTTGAGATGGCTCTGGACTCTCGTTGTCACTATATACTTGTATAAGTTTGCTCAGGGGATTAGGCGCTTGTGTTTCTATTGACACCCAACCTGTCTCTAGTGGAATTTTTCCACCTTCCGAGGAGTTGACCGACGATGTTGTGGATCCAGGGGTACTTGATCCGTTGGTGTTATTGGGATTTAAGGAACTGGGGCCACTTGGCTCCATCGAGACACTTTGGATACTAGTTGAAAGCGCAGGTGTTACAATAAGGTATGAATCGTCCTGCATCCATTTCATTAGCAGCTGGATTTACTGGTACAAAAGTTCTTCCATACCCGGTGTAACTTGAATTTCAGGGGAATCCCTGATTTGTAACGGGGATTCCTGATGAACTCCCGCAACTTCAATTTCTTCTTGGGGATCACCTATTTCTTCAACCAATTCATATGCTACTGCTCCTTCCCTGGTCCTGAGAATCTCTTGAGTTGTCTACTCCAAATATGTCGCTTTCTCTTCCCAACTCATAGCTTTGAACCTGGTTTCTCTAGGGTCATCCTTCCTTGTTTCCACCTCATTCCAATCGTGAGCGTTCTCAGTGAAAATATCATCTTCAAACCGATCATGGGCGTAAGGCCAATAGGACGATACATGCGTCGTATGTTTTAGTACCAGGCCTTTGGGGTCGTGTTTGTGAAAACGACCAGTTTTGAACCGAGATTCTAATTGAATTAGCCCTTCTTGCTTAGCATGCATGATGTATTTAACCATGTAGAAGCCAATGTGAAACCCATAAGGTATGAAGGCCCGCTTCTTGTCCTTTACTAAAGTGGCGTTATATCCCTGCAAAATGGTTTGATAGCAAATTTCCCCCAATACTAGTCGATCAGGAACATATAAAGGTAACAAATGGGGTGCCCCTGTGGCACCGAAAACCCCGATGTAGGTTTCACGCTCATATAAATACCAGTGACCAACTTTAGATATAACCCTTTTTGCTTCATCTGACATCCTAGGGAATTCTTTCCGAAATAGCAAAAATTGAATGCGTGCAATAAACTGGTCACAGATAACAGCGTAGGATTTTTTGTACCTATTTTCCCATAAGATGCTGAAGTATACATGGACCAGGAGCTACGAGGAGTGCCAATGTAGGTTCATCCCAGAGAAAGCGTTCCTGGCGCACATGACGTCCAGAAGATATGAGGCCATGTAGAAGGCAGGAGCCTCTCCCTCCTTTGGCGTCTGGGCTTGCCTTATGCAATTCATCCCAGAGAAAGCGTTCCTGGCACACATGACGTCCAGAAGATATGAGGCCATGTAAAAGGCAGGAGCCTCTCCCTCCTTTGGCGTCTGGGCTTGCCTTATGCAAGTTCTCATATGTTTGGAGATGATGGCATCCCAATTGAAACCCGTGACTGAAATGGCCACTGTGTAAGATAGAGGCATCCAAGCCTCTGAAAAATGGGAACAATCTTTATCCCCATGCAACCTACAGAGAAGAGCCATGAGATGTATGTACGGTTCCCTAAGATTGGTTGTTGGATACCAGCCCACAGTCTGATTTGTGAATTTTTTGTCTTCCCTCCACCAGGACGCCATGATCTTGCTGGTATCATGTGACTTGTAGAAACTCATAACAAAATCATTTCTAAACTTTTCTTCAGAATCCTTGAGCTTGTAGTAACTCTGGACCTCTGATGGTAGGAAAACCACGATGCATTCACCATTATCGTCATTAATCAAACATTTTTGTGCATCAGCGTGGTCAATGAGCCACTTCAAGAGCTCAATGCAAGGAAACACCAAAGACCGACTCGCTACCATGTGCAAATAATCCCTATGAATATTTGGGAGGGCTTTGTCGTCGAGCTTCCTCATGTGTGGGTCACTGTGTGGGGTATACTCGAGGGGTTCCTCCCTCTTGATTTTCTTGAACACTTCTTCCCAATGAGGAAATGTTGTTTTGGCTCCAATGCTTGCCTCTGTGTCTCTGAAGGCCAGGGGCTACACGAAGGCCTTCTTGGTGTCCATCTTAATGATGGGCACCAACTTTGGAGAAAATTCTAATTGCTTCCCAACTACTGGGGAGGATCCTTATTCTGCTTCCATCTCTGGTAGCTTTGGCGCCCTTGGAGATTTCTTGGTGGTGGGTTCCTTTGGAGGCATTTTTCCTTCAATAAAAAACCCATTTAAACATATGTACAAAGCAACTTTGGGTGAGAAAATATAAAATAGAGTGTAAAAAAAACCACCAGTGGACACATACCTGTAATGCTTTCTAAGATAATTGTTTAATACTCATTGAACTGTGGACGTTTCCTATGGACTGTTAGCTTCGCTCTTCTGTTTGTTCTGAATTTCTTGCTGCGTAGAATAGGATGATACAAAATGACTCGGGAAGTATATAACTGGAGAGGTACTATCATTCATATCAATTAGTTAATACGAGTAATGAATGCAGGTCCAAAATAAACTACTAACGGATTTCTACAGATAAATCTTAACTGGTTGACGGCGGAGGCATAGAGGAGGATGCATTGTAACGACGGGTTTAACGGTTCTTTTTTATGCATGCACGAATCAATAACTAATGTGCGATCCACGAATTAACTAATAGCTTTGAATGTGGCATACCTAACACATTCAGGGGTTAAAACATCTGCATCACGTCACATCATTCCAGTGTATAGATCGGGGATTGGCTATTATCTGTGTGTATACTTATATTGATATCCTCTTGATAAAACTTTTGATATTGGTTGATGTTAACGTGGTGTTATTAACCAAGGGTCATTAAAATATCTAAACATAAAAGAGCACCCAACTGGTGGGTAGGAATTGCACTTGGGGACTTCACACGCATCGAAATCACAAAAAGGGTTAGGTACAAAGGCTGTCGATGCTTGGATGGCATCGGGAAAAGTAAAATTATGTATAGTTTTCTTTGCAGATTAACACATTGTAACTTCCCCGACACATAAATCGTATTGGGGGTCGACGGTCGGCGATGTCACTCTTCTATTTGTGTGGCGCTTACTATTATATTTTTATGCCGAAGTCAAATGGATCGGTCTTCAGAAAAATCACTGCAGAGGCTTATTCGTAGAAAATAAATGTTTTCATCGGCTGACGCCAATGAATATAGACACTCGACTATTTTTAATTCTCAAGCGATTTCCTTCACCTTACACCTCTGAGTCGGGGAAACTTTTAGATCGTTGATTCCCTGAGTAGTTGTTAATTCTCTTTCAGAGTTAAGATGATTCTTTGTTGTACGTTCAAACAAACTTTAATCAATTCAATCATGAAACATAAAAGATAAGCGAAGGCATCAATTTCATACTGAAGTGAAAATAGGCAATGCAAAGGATTGAGTGGTACCCAAAAAGGAAATGGTGATATACCTTTTAAGGTGTGTTGAGTTCTCAACAAATGGCGATTCACTGGGCGAATGCAAAATCTTTGTTCCTCCCTTGGTTCCCTTTAGGTATTACCGAAACACAAACTAGAAATCTCTGACATTTGTCCGAAGCTATTCATTTTCTTGGGTTAGACAGAGGATTCCCCAAAGTGACTGAAAGTTTTCCATTGATTCTGGTGTTTGTAAGTGAGCGATGAGTAAAAAACAGAGCTCTCTACCTTGCACAATTTTTTAAGGATAACCATCATTTTTCCACTATGACATACCTTCACAAGCACGAAAATCCATAATGAAAAGAAACAAACAAAGAACATAAAGCACACATATTTATTTATATATACATATATACATATTTATATATTATTATTATTATTGGAAGTATTGTTTTAGGGCTTGGCCATTTACTGGGAGGGCATCAGGTTCCCCTTTTAGATTCTGCAACCAATAAGTACCTGCCTTGATCTTCTCAGCCACCTAGAAAGGTCCAAGCCACATGTTATAAAACTTAGAATGTTTTCCTTTGGGTTCATTCGCTCTGTCCCATTTCAGGACCAAGTCTCCTACTTCAAAATCCTTCTCTTTAGCTTTATGCTTATCGAACCATCTTTTCACTATCTGTTGATGAGATAATAATTTTAACTTTTCCTTTTCTCTCTCTTCTTCTAGCATGAGAAGAGTGTTGGTTATTTTTTTCATGGCCGACGAGGGTTCTTCGTTGGAATCTTGGGCCAATTGAAGAGATGGAAGATAGAGCGCATTCGGGAGGATGGATTCTTGCCCGTAAACCAGAAAGTATGGGGAATTTCCTATAGCTTCTTTTGGTGTGACCCTATTGGCCCTGTTATCACACGATTTGTAGGAGGGGTTTAGGTAGCTTGAGTCAAGGCTTAAAACCGACGTAACAGGAGCTTCCCCACCCACTATCACCTCGATGGGGAGCTCTTTCTATTTAGGATGGCTAGTCCAAGGGAGACGTCCCTATGTAATCTAGGTTTCTGGAGGGCTAAAGGGGTAATGGACCAAGTTAAAGAATCCCTTTTACAGATTACTGCCAAGGATGAGATAGTCAAAGGAGATGTTCCACTGATGAGGCACCTGCTTGCGAGACAAGACAAACAAAGCTAGAAAATGTGCTTGCAGTGGGTTAGTACTTCATAATATCAATGACTATCCTCAAATATACATATGAACAATGATTAGATATAATTATTGACGAAGTCAATGATTATTAAACAAAGATAAATAGCTCATATCACTTCTTCAATAAGTACAAAGATAATGGCATTCAATGTATGAAATCAAGTCCTTTATATTATCACAATGCAAATCTGCTCATATACATATATGTTTGTTGCGTCACAATTGTAGATTGGAGTGACGTCAGCCCTAATCTATGCTAGTTTTTGGAAGGCAAAAGGTGAATGTTTTGCTCAATAAACCCAAGAAGATAAACTATGCTTCAATTCCAACCAAATTACAAAGTTTTGCACTTATATTAGGATCAAAAGAGAGTTGACGTCACAAGTAATATTGTTGCTGCAAGAGGTGACGTCAGCCCTAGAATTTACTTGGTTTGAAAGACAAAGAGTAAAACGTTTTGTCAAATAAGCTTAAAGATGCAATCAATAACTCAAAGTCTATCAAATAAGATGACAAATGTCACAACGTTGCAGGCCAAACAAGAAATCAAGAGGTGTGACGTCACCTATATTGTTGTTGTTTTCAATTTAGGGTTAGCTAGCCAAGAAGTGGACGTTTTTGACAAATCAACCAATGAAATTGCATAAAACCTCTATGTCTATGATAAGATGACTCAGCCGCAACTTTCTATCCAAACACAAGTCTAAACCAAGCAAGACGTCATCATCATTAGGGTTAGTTTCTAGATGCTAGGGTTAGACGTTAGGTTAGTTAGGGTTTCAAATAAAAGAGTGTTTGAAAGAGAGTTTAAGGACAACAAGCTCAAAGGTATCTCTAGACTAGTGCCCCGGGTTAATGGAGTCAATTGAAGTGAAACTAATAGCTTGGACAACTTAAACTCAAGGACAAGAGGGTTAGGGTTTGATGGTGTTGCTATGGCAAGGCCACCAAATCCTAAAACCCTAAGAAGAAAAGATTTACTTAGGTGTAGCTAAAGCTAGGCCTAAAACTTCCTCTTCTTTCCTTAAGACTCCTTTGGAAAAACGGCTAGCTTATGGACACAAATATATGGCTGAAAAGTGTTGCTTAGATACAAGGCTTTTCANTGGAAGTATTGTTTTAGGGCTTGGCCATTTACTGGGAGGGCATCAGGTTCCCCTTTTAGATTCCGCAACCAATAAGTACCTGCCCCGATATTCTCAGCCACCTAGAAAGGTCCAAGCCATAGGTTCTAATACTTATAATGTTTTCCTTTGGGTTCATTAACTCTGTCCCATTTCAGGACCAAGTCTCCTACTTCAAAATTCTTCTCTTTAGCTTTATGCTTATCGAACCATCTTTTCACTATCTGTTGATGAGATAATAATTTTGACTTTTCCTTTTCTCTCTCTTCTTCTAGCATGAGCAGAGTGTTGATTATTTGTTGCATGGCCAACGAGGGTTCTTCATTGGAATCTTGGGACAATTGAAGAGATGGAAGATAGAGCGCATTCGGGAGGATGGATTCTTGCCCATAAACCAGAAAGTATGGGGAATTTCCTATAGATTTTTTTGGTGTGACCCTATTGGCCCATAGAGAATTATGAAGTAGATTATGCCAATTTATTTGGTTATTTGTAAACGTCTTCTTTAATATCCTTAACAGGTTTTTATTAGTTGATTCCACCACACCGTTTCCCTGAGGGTAATAATTCACAGAGTACTTGATTACAATTCCTTTGTCCAAAGAAAACTCTGTCAATAGGGTGGAAGAAAAGTAAGATGCGTTATCAAAGGCCAGAACAGAGGGGACACCAAACCTTGTGATCAGTTGTTGTTCTATGAGTTGGATCACTATATTCTCGTTTACATGAGTTAGAGGAATGGCCTCTGCCCATTTTGTGAAATAGTTGGTGGTAGTAAGAATGTACTTGTGTAGTTTCAAAGAGATCAAGGTAATTTCCCCTCTTATAACCAACCCCCATTGCTCAAAAGGTCTGGAGATGGTCACGGGTTGAAGTGGGATTCCTGCCCTTTTCTCCTTTCCAATGCTTACTTGACAAGTCTTTTAGTTCCTAGCGTAAGCATGAGCATCTTTGAACAAGGTGGGCCAATAATAGTTGGCTCTCAGGATCTTATGAGCGGTGGTGTTTCCGACAAAATTTCCCCCAGTGGGGCCATCATGGAGTTCCTTCAACACTTTGTCTATGTCCTCGCATTCGAGACATCTTAATAGTACCCCATCGTAATTGATCTGGAAGAGTACCAAATTTATAAGGCGATATTGGGAAGATTTTAACCTGAGGGCTCTCCTTTCCCTAGGGTTCAAATTTTTGGGACAAGTCCCATGATACAGAAGATAAGTTAAATCCTTATACCAAGAGCCTTATCCCATGGAGATGTATGATACTTCGCCACACCATAGTGTCATCTAATTTTCCCATCCAGAATCTTCATTCACTTGATCTTGAGCTTCTACTGCAAGCTTGCATAAACCTTGTCTTTTCACTAGCTTGGAAATTTTTATATCTAGATCAAATTCCTGTAATACTGCCATCCAATTCCCTCTTCTTTCCCCCATTTCTTGTTGGGTAAACAAGGATCGGACTGGAGGGTGTGGCACAATTACCTTAGTGTGATTCTTGAGGATGTAAGATCTGAAATTCTTTACTGCCTTATAGACCGTGTAGGCTTGCTTGTCTATAGTAGGATAATTGAGCTCAACTCCTTGAAGATTCATGCTCATAAATGATATTGGGGCTTTGTTGTTGTCATCATCCTTCTGAGTCAAAACCGCAACTAACGACTGGTCAGAGGAAAAAGTATAGAGGGAAAAGTCTCTATTGAAATCGAGACTTCGCAACACTGGGGCCTGGGATATGGCCGCTTTGATATTATTGAAAGAATCCTTCCTATCATCATCCCACTTAAATTCGACATCCTTGTGGATCATCTTTTGTAAGGGTTCTATGATTTTGGCGAAGTCAGGAGTGAATTGCCTCACAAAATTGATTTGTTCGAAAAAGGAATGCATAACTTTCTTGTTATGGGGTAGTGGAAGTTGAGCTATGGACTTAATCCTTTTGGGGTCTATGCAAATTCCTTCTTGAGATATAATATGACCTAACAACTTACCTTCCTCGACACCGAAGATAGTTTTCATAGGGTTTAGAGATATACCGTATTTCTTGCATCTCTCGAAAATCTGAGTTAAGTGTTGGATGTGCTCTTCTCTAGTCTTAGAGTACACTATTACGTCATCTAAATACACTACCACACATTTATTGATAAGTCCCCAAAAAGCCACATCCATGGCCTTTTGGAAGGTTTATCCTGCGTTGATTAACTTGAAAGGCATGTGTTTATAAGCGAAGGTTCCCCATTTGGTTCGGAAGGTGGGTTTTAAACGATCTTCCTCTGAAACCAATACTTGTTTGTAGCCTGATAAACTGTCTAGTAGAGATAAAATATATGAGCCCGACATGGTCTGCAGGAGTTGTTCCATCGACGGGACTGGATAATTTTCTTTTTTTGAAGCTTTGTTGAGGTTCCGAAAATCTACGCATAGTCAGATCTCTCCCAACTTTTTCCTTACTGGAACAAGATTTGCTACCCAGGCGGAATGGCTAACTTGGAAAATTATCTTCGCATCTAAAAGCTTCTTTAATTCCTGATACATGAGAGGTTCAAGGGATGGATGATACTTTCAGAGCTTCTGTTGGAAAGGTTTCACTTTAGTTTTTATGGTGTGTTGAATGATGAGGGTATCATACGTTTTCAAATCCCTATAGGACCATGTGAAGACATCTTGGTATTGTCTGAATAATTTGAGGTAGGCTTTCCTTTCTTCCTTATATATAGTTTTTCCATATTCACATTCTTTGGGTTCTCCGGGGTTCCAATATTTACAGTTTCATGGAGGGGACAAGACCTACCAGCCTTTTCATTTTTAGGTCCTTTAAATCGTTCCTTCAGATCAAACATAATCTCTAGATTAGCTACCCGCTTCGGGATTGTGTGAGCCTTTGATTTACCCATATGTTGTTCTATCTGAGGATTGGTTTCTATTGATTGCTCTTGGAACTGTTCATCGTCAATAGCAAGATCTTTAAAATTGTCTTGTTTGGTTAAGAAGTTTATGATCTATTCATCTCCCTCAAAGACTTTCCAATTGGAAATGTTATTAGGGACCGATGGTTTGTAGAGAAGCTCTATAGTGAATCAAGAGGCTTCATAATCTTCTAAAGGCGACAATTTGGAAGTGACTGTGGCTAAGGAGTCAACAAGAATATTATTTTCTCTGGGAATCACAGTGATATTGAAAGCCTGAAAGCGTTCTATTAACCTATACATCTCATGTTGGTAGTTCTTAAGATGAGGTGAATTGCAATGTATAGTATTTCTCATTTGTCTAATAATAATCTCAAAGTCTCTAAAAACTTTCAATTCATTGACATCCAGATCTATGGCTTTCTTTAACCCATGTACTAGAGCTTCATGCTCAGCGATGTTGTTGGTGCATTCAAATTCTAGTCTACAGGAGAAGAAATGATGTTTACCTTTATGATCAATGAGGATGTACCCCTCTTCTGACCCTTCTTGTGATTTAGATCCATCAAAATAGAGGGTCCAAATTTTTGAACGACAATCACTCCCTTATCTTCCCTCAATGTTTTGTTCTATGATATTTTCTTCCACAAGTCCCAGCGTGGGGTTTTGATAGAAGAGAGAGTCTCTTGTCGGCATCGGTGATTCTTCTTGGAAAATCATTTTGGAGTTTTGGGTAAATGATACATTGGACATGAAAGGAGCAAAGTTCCTAAAGTGAGAATCACAGGAATAATTGCACGGTATGGGGAAATAGGTAGATGCGGGTTCATTTGGGGTTTCCATATCAGTGACCGTATGCTTAAAATATTTCTCCCTATCGATCTTGATCATGTTATTGTATCCCTTCAGTGGTAGCCAAAGGTGTGCCCAGTCTGTACTGAAGTACCTGTTTATCTTTTCAGAACAATCTCGACTCAGTAAAATCCCATATGCCTCTGGGATATCTACTATAATAATGCAATTACTTATACAAAATTAGGATGCGTTGTTATCCTGATCATTATGTCTTTGATCTCTCCCATGACCTTGAACTGGGTCCTATCAAGTTGCATGACATGTTTATCACTCTTGAGAGGGACGACACCTAATTTATTGTAGATAGCCAAGGGCATCATGTTGGAGGACGCCCCAGAATCTACCAAGCAATTGTGAAGGTTATTGTTGAAGACTTCAAACGTCAAGAGGAAAGGTGGGACAAAAGGATTTTCCTTCCTATCTCCCGAACATATGTTCACAGTTGGTTTTCTCACCGGATTGGTGGAAGAAAATTTTCTTTCCAGGCCACTCACTACCACTGATTTTTCTACTGAGCTCAGAGCCTGCAGTAGAAATTATTTCTGCTGAGGGATCCTACATATGTCCATAACGGATATATTAGCCTTTAAATTTTTCAAATCTTTGACCATGTTATAATCTAGTTTGGGAGATTCCTGGGTATGGATGCTCATATATTTCTTATCGAGAGAGAAAGGTTTTTTTGGGCGATTGGGAGTTGCCTTACTCTTCGAGACCGGGGTGACGTCGGTATCTTTTGACCCAGGCAGGGCCTTACTGT
>JASDQU010011046.1:230136-274608 GCA_032191745.1 Picea mariana
TGGGGAGGAGCCTTCTCCTGCTTCCGGCTCTGGTAGCTTTGGCGCCCTTGGAGATTTCCTAGTGGTGGGTTTCTTTGCAGGCATTGTTCATGCAATAAAACACCCCTTTAAACATATGTACATAGCATCGTTGGGTGAGAACATATAAAATGGAGCGTAAAAAATACCACCATCAGACACATACCTGTAATTCTTTCTAAGATAATTGTTTAATACTCACTGAACTTTGGATGTTTCCTCCGAACTGTTATCTTCGCTCTTTTGTTGTTTTGAATTTCTTGGTGCGTAGAATAGGATCATACACAATGACTCGAGAAGGATATAACTGGAGAGGTACTATCAATCATATCAATTAGTTAATATGAGTAATGAATGTAGGTTCAAAATAAACTACTAACGAATTTCTACAGATAAATATTAACTGGTTGACAGCGGAGGCGTGGAGGAGGATGCATTGTATTGGTGGGTTTAATGGTTCCTTTTGATTCGTGCATGAATCAGTAACTAATGAGTGATCCATGAATTAACTAATAGCTTTGAATGTGGTGTACCTAACACATTCAGGGGTTAAAACGTCTGCACCACGTCACATCACTCCAGCGTATAGATCAGGGATCGACTATTATCTATGTGTATACTTATATTGATAACCTTCTGATAAAAATTCTGATATCGATTGATGTTAACGTGGCATTATTAACTAGGGGTCATTAAAAAATCTAAACATAAAAGAGCAATTGACTGGCGGGTAGGAATTTCACTTGGGGAATTCACATGCATCGAAAGCACACAAAGGGTTAGGTACAATGGTTGTCGATGCTTGGATGGCGTCGGGAAAAGTAAAATTAATGTATAGTTTTTTTTGTAGATTAACACGTTGTAACTTCCCCGACGCTGAAATTGTATCAGGGGTCGGCGATCGGTGATGTCACTCTTCTATTTGAGTGGAGCTTACTATTATATTTTCCTATCGAAGCCAAATGGATCGGTCTTTGGAAAAATCACTGCCGAGGATTATTCATGGAAAAGAAAGTTTTCATCAGCCGATGCCGATGAAGATCGGTGCTCGGATATTTTAATTCTCAATCAATTTCCTTCACCTTACACCTCTACCAATGCCAAAATTCCTAAGCGATTTGGGGAAAACTTTAGATCGTCGATTCCCTGAGTAGTTTTTAAGTCTCTTTCAGAGTGAAGATGATTCTTTGTTGTATGTTCAAACAAACTTTAATCAATTCAATCATGAAACATAAAATATAAGCGAAGGCATTAGTTTCATACTTAAGTGAAAATAGGCAATGCAAAGGATCGAGTGGTACCCAAAAAGGAAATGGTCATATACCTTTTAGGGTTTTTTGAGTGCTCAACACATACCTCTAGCATGTCTTAACCACTTAACAATATTTTTGGGGCTTCTTGTAAAATTCTTTAAAGCATCTTCGTGTGAGGGCCATGCTTAAATATACATCACAAGGGGACCACTTTGGATATTTCTTCAAATACATCTAGTTATCCCCAATTCCTAGGGATAAATCAAATTCCTAGGGATGTCTCAAGGCCCTTAGGTTACATACATGGAGTACTGGGAGACAACTTTACCAACAATGTCCACTTGCACAAATAAAGGCCTACTTCACCACCACAAATCTCAGGTTCATCATGAGAGTATCCACCACATCAAATTGCTTCTGAAAGACATTGGGTCTTGCTCCATGAGGTACAATCCATGTATTATGGTGAGTTTCATTTCAATATTTGGGGCATTTGAGTTTTTTTCATTTTAAATTGATTTTGATTATGTAACGTATGCTTGGAAATTATGCTCTTTGCCTTGCTTCACCTTGGTGGTTGACATTGTGCCCTAGTAAGTGGTCACCCTTAGGAATATGTTTTCCACTGGGAGGTACCCTTTATGAGTCATTGTGTCATTCCCGAGCATACTTGTCACATTCCACACTTCAATCCCTCATCTCCTTACATTTGGGATTTTCAGGGGTACCGACCCAAGAAGGGATTGTTCCTCATTTCATGAGAAGAAGGGGCTGAAGGCCTAGAGGGAAGGTAGCTGGCACAAGATAAAATCCTAATTATGAACCTTCCATATGGTCTCCCAAATATCTCTTCAAAACAATGAAATGTTTCTCCTAAAAAATAAAAAACCTGCAAAACCAAACACATAATATAAATGTCCCACTTGTCGAGGAATCTACACAAGGTGTGTTAAAATCTAGAGTATACCCCCAAGGCACCATGTGTACTTCTCCATTCAAGTGACACTTTTTTACTCCCCCCCAAGATAATCAATTAACCCTAGGGAGTACCCAATGTTTGGACCTTAATTAATTAATGAAAATAAATGGGCATGTAAAAATGATGCATTGAAAAAGAAGGTGCAACACACCCTCTACAAAGGCACCCATAAATGAGACACTGCAATCCCTTGCATGTCATGAACCCCATGCCCAAAATCATTCCCCCCCATCCATATAATATTCTCCACATGTCTTAAAGAGGGGTTCACCTGGGAAACACTCCTTGACTTGGGGAATGATTCACCCAATAGGTCACCTCGTCAACCCTCCCATACCTAAACTTGGCAAATTGCATAGGGTATTTGATCACTTGTTTAGTTGGATGAGGTTGTTTTTGATGCACATGCTTAGGTGGCTATTTTATTGATTTTATTTACTTATCATTATGCATTTGACCTGAGATCCTTGGAGGGCGTATTTATTCTTTTTGTAGGACCTTGCTTGGTGAATAGATTTGGAAGAACAAGCCTATATTAGGTTTCCTTCGGGCTTGAATCCCACAGGTTGGATACCATGG
The DNA here is from genome assembly GCA_032191745.1 of Picea mariana. Classification (NCBI taxonomy): domain Eukaryota; kingdom Viridiplantae; phylum Streptophyta; class Pinopsida; order Pinales; family Pinaceae; genus Picea; species Picea mariana. The sequence goes on from JASDQU010011046.1 coordinate 232,966, forward strand.
ACTGCACACAAGATGATTATTAAATCCTTTGGAGGCCACAAACACACCTTGAAGGACCTCACCTATTCCCTTACTAACCTAATGTTTTTTCCTTTGGAGGCCAAAATGTCACATTTGGTAGGCTTGACATCTTATGGGGCCAGGGTTTGGGGTGGTGGTGTTGATTGACTTGACACTTAGCAAATTTTGATGGAAGATGGAATGGATTGAAGGAGGAATTCCTATCACATGAGAGGGAGGTTCTTGAAGGCCCAACGACTTCCATCTTCTACTCCAACGACTTGCAAAAAAGTGCCAAAACATCACCCTTTAGAGGGATGACATCACATTAGGGTTTTCTTTTGTGTAATTTTTGAATTAAATTCAAATTGATTTTATAAAGGGGAAAAGTAGGGGTTTTTTACCCCTTACTTTTTGGTTCCCCTAAATTTAAGTGGATAAACACTTTTAGGAGGATTTGTATAAATAGAGATCAAAGTCTTGTCATTTTACCATAGCTCTCCCATTGTGAGAGGACTACTTGGCTGAAATTTGCACCCTACTTGGGAAATTTTATCTATCTCTCTTGATACTATCTCTTGTTATGGTTTGGCTTGTCTATTGGATGAAGAAGTAAGGCACTATCTTTCTTAGAGGCTATTTTTGGCTATTATGGTGGATTTTTCTTGGTTAAAAGGAGTTTATCTTGTTAATGCTTGGACTAGGTAAGGAATCTTTCATGTTATTTCTTCTTTTCTTGGTCAAAAGGTTAATTTTCTAATATTTTGGGGAGTATAAGGGCATACAACCCCACTAAGCCCATCATAATTGTCTTGGAATATTTTTTTGCATAAGGGTTTACTAAGAGAAGTAAAAGGGATTACACCCTCCTAGTACTTCCTAGCTAGTCTTGCTTGCTTTGGAGAGTAAAAGGGCTTACACCCCCAAGGAGGTAGAATTTATAGCTCATTATTTTAAAGAATCCATAACCCAATAGCTAAAGGCACTAATCATTTTTCATTGGAGAAATAAAATCATTGCATTGGTATACGTGAAAACACGATATTTTGAGATTGTCTAAATTGGAACCTATTCTATGTGCTTAAATATGTGTAATGCCTCTAAGGCATCTTGTTTTTTCAAGGACTTATTGCTTCTGTAATAAAAAATATATACAACCAATAGGGCTGCAACAAACCCTTCATAACTTTCTAAATAACTCTCCTTTCAACCGTCAAAATTTGCTAACAAATTGCCCCTCTAATATACTAGCCTCAACACACTTTTTGGGTGGTTTACTTGCTTATATTTTGGGTTGAAACTTTCTTCTATAGCAATAGTTTTCTACAGCCATAAGGATGATTAAATATCTCTACAATACTTGTTTATTTCTAAAGTCTTATGCTTTCATACTTTAGTTATACTAGTGATTTCGATCTTATCTCTTGCATCATCTACCTGAATTTTAGCATCCTGTTAGTAGCTTTAATAATCATTTACTTGTTGATATATATATGTGTTTACTGTTGAAAATAGGGACATGAATATTAACTTTATTGTCCAATTAACCTTAATCTTGTATACTCATCTTTTCTTGTTTCTCGGAAAGATACAATCATCTTCTGCAGGTGCTCAAGTTTCTCGGAAATTATTGACCACTTATGAGACTCATTTACGAGCTATATTCCACTTAGTATCTTGACCTATAGGGGAATCATTTCCATAGTCTCACTTTCCATCTCATTTACCCCTTGGGTCATCCAATATTACCCCCTTGTGTTGGATTCTTCCTTCACGAAAGTGAGGGGAGGGTTTGTTTGAGGTGATAGTGGGTAAAATATCCCATAGTTATCACATCCAACTCATGGATTGGGTCAGGATTTTCCCAACCTACAACTTAAGCGATAACATTTTGGCACCATTTTCGGGGAGGATTTTGAATCCTCTTCCATGCCCTAATGACATTTTGGCAAGCTTTCCTCCCAAATCCTTTATCCCTATCTTGTCTGGCGACTCCACTTGAAGGACATTCCCCTTCAACCCTTTATGAGCTCTTCTAAAGGATCATCTGGTGACTCCACCTTTCAAGAGCCCACCTTTCCTTGTTTCCCCCTTTCATCCTTTGATGAACCTTAATATAATCTGGCGACTCCATTGAGGTGTATTTTTAGTCAATGGAATTATGGCACCATGGGATGAACCCTCATCCAGAACCTGTCATGCCTCGAAGAGGGAAATTTTACAAATAGAAATGGAAAGAGTTGTTGATGAAGCTACTGAGGAACTGATGAATATTGTAAAAGAGTTATTTCAAAAATGTGTATGAAGGAATGTTTAAAGGACTAATGTATTGAGAAGGTTACCAGGAAGATCCCAATGAATTTTCTCATGTTGAATATCTAGACAAGACATTTGATGAAGATGAAGTGATTATATCTTCCCTTCCATTTGATGAAGACATTTAGGCCTCTATTCCTCTTGCACATCAATAAGAGAACATGATGAGTTGCAACCCTTTTGAATATCTTGATGATACTTTATTCCATTACTTTGGAAGTGAAAAAGTATTATAGGATCCCTTGCATGCGACATATCCTTTTGGAAAAAATCAAACAAAGCACTCTGTATTAAGGATCAAGCCCCTTATGTTGAAGAGGCGATGGAGGGGCATGCCTGTGAAGAGAAATAGGAATTATGATGAGGTACAACATGTTAAGAAACCTCATAAGGCATCATTATATTTTTTCCTAATTGATGAAGGTGAGGATATCCAACCTTTCTTTCCTCCTGCACATGAAGTTAAATAAGAAACTAATCACAATGATGAAGAATCTGAAGGCCCAACTGAAGATTCCCTAGCCTTTGTTCTTCCTGTACATGAAGAAAATGAGATTTTCATTTCCAGTTTCTTTAATAGTGTTATGAAAGAACCCTTGGATATTCTTGATGATCATATAGACACTTTCATATAGACGTGGAGACGTGGATGGGATTTTTGTCATTTCATTTTTTATAGAGACCCCGTTTACGACATTGAGGGTATCTCTCAAGCAAAGGGGGTTTAGTTTTCATGTTCAAAGGACTGGTCTTCATGCGTATATGATTCAAATGTTTGGAAGCTTGATGATGATATGGTTACATAATTGTTCTGTCCATTCGAGGATGACCTTTCACAACATTTCCAGGATAATTTTTCGTCATCTCTCAGGAGTTGTGATGATGATCCTTTTTGGTATGCATACTTGTTTTATGAGGACTGTCATCCACCTTTGTCCTTAATTTTATATGAACACTAATACACGGTAAACCTAGAGAAATCAAAGTCTCACTCTACAAAGTGAAATTATTTTCATTTTGGGGATTTTTACAAGGATTTGCAGATGAAGAGGCAACACTTTTATTTCTCTAGACCTGAGCATGTCCCTTACCTCATTTATTCTTCACAGGGGAATCATGGGGTATTCTTTGGATCTCTCATATATTCTCATCCTTCAGGAAGTAACGATCATGCTAACAAGGATGAAGATGAGCCATATTCTACATACGATATCCCTCTTCAGATATGAATTGGTCAAGATTATGGCTATCCTTTCAGGAAGGATCTCCGGGATGATCAGAATTGTGAATACTCTTTTAAACAATATTTCCTCCCTTCCACCATCTCCATGAGTTTCATTTCATGATTAATTATATGTCTATTTATTCTCATTATTATTATGTTCTCAACTTATCCTTGTTGTATTTCTTAATTAAGCATAATGGGAGATACCTTGATGAAATGATGAACATATGGTTGGACTGGTTGTATGACTTCACCTGACATCATCTATCGCCTAATCTTTAGAGCCCCAAGAAATTAGGTAGGTCAAATTGATTCCTTTCATTTTCATCTTTATTGATCATGGTATTTTAGCTGCATTTCATATTTCATTTTTCTCTACTTGCATACTTCTTTCATCATAGTTTAGAAATTTTTGAAAAAAGGAAAAAATGAAATTTTTTCTTTCTAGGTTAGTTGTTATTTAGTTTTGGTTTTGATATGGATGAAGGGTGATAGAACCACCCTAGATTTTATAGTTTTATGTTTCAGTGTATGCACAGGTCCACCAGGAGATGTTGTGGTTCTCATTCACTCTACGATGAGTAAATTACCCTAATTAGGAGCCATATGTTATCCCCAATTCCTAGGGATAACTAATGATATGATTTGTTAAGGCCCTCAGGTTGCAGACATGGAGTACCGAGACACAACTTGACCAAAAATATCCACTTGCATAGATAAAGGCCCACTTCACCACCACAGATCCCAGGTTCATTATGAGGGTATCCACCACATTAGCTTACTTATGGAATACATTAGGTCTTCCTCCATGAGGTACAATCCAGGTATTATGGTGAGTGTCATTTCAATATTTGAGGCATTTGAGTTTGTTGCATTTTAAACTGATTTTGATTATGTAATTTTTTCTTGGAAATTATGTTATTTGCCTGGTTTCACCCCGGTGGTTGACATCGCGCCCTATTAAGTCGCCACCCTTAGGAAAATTTTTTCTACCGGGAGTTCCCCTTAATGAGTCATCATGCCATTCCCGACCATACTTGTCACTTTCCACACTTCATCCCCTCATCTCCTTACCTTTGGGATTTTTAGGTGTACTAAACCAAGAAGGGATTGTCCTGCATTTCATGGGAAGAAGGGGATAAAGACCCTGAGGGAAGGTAGTTGACACAATATAGCAACCTAATTATAAACCTTCCATATGATTTCCCAAAGAGGTCTTGATAACAATGAAATTTTTCTCCAAAAAAAACAAAGACACGCAAAAGAAAACACGTAATATAAATGTTCCACTTGTTGAGGGATCTACAAAAGGTTTCTTACAAGCTAGAGTATATCCCCATGGCACCATGTGTACTTCTCTCTTCAAGTGACACTTTTGTACTACCCCCCAAGCTAATCTATTAACTCTAGGGAGTACCCAATGTTTAGACCTTAATTAATTAATAGAAATAAATTGTCTTGGAAAAAGGATGCATTGAAAATGAAGGTGTAGCACACCCTCTACAAATTCACCCACAAATGAGACACTATGATCCCTTATATGTCATGAAATCCATGCCCAAAATTATTTCCCCCCATCCATATCATCTTCTCCACATTTCTTAAAGAAGTGTTCACCTAGGAAACAATCCTTGACTCGAGGAATGATTCACCCAATAGGTGGCCTTGTCAACCCTCCCATACCTAAACTTTGCAAATTGCATAGGGTATTTGAGCTCTTGTTTAGTTTGATGAGGTGGTTTTTCATGCACATTCTTAGGTGGATCTTTTATTGAATTTATTTACTTATCATGATGCATTTGAATTGAGATCCTTGGAGGGCGTATTTGGTGTTTTTGTAGGACCTTTCTTGGTGGACATATTTGGAAGAACAAGCCTAGCTTGGGTTTCCTTGGGGCTTGAAGCCTATAGTTTGGATACCATGACCCACACACCGAATGATGATGAAAGATTTGGAGAACACAAAGACACCTTGAAGGAACTCACCTATGCCACTACTAACCCAACATTTTTCCTTGGGAGGCCAAAATGTCACATTTGGAATGCTTGATGTCTTATGGGGATAGAGTTTGGGGTGGTGGTGTTGATTGAATTGAGACTTGGAAATTTTTTATCGAAGAAGGAATGGATTGAAGGAGGAAATGTGGTGAGAATTATCCCATTGCAGATAGGTTGAGTTCCCCTCACTTGGGTTTCCTACAAGTGAGACAACCTCTAACAAATGGACACTAACATCCTCCTAAATAACTATTATATTTTCTTGCGGGAGGGTTGAGAGAGAAAGAGAGAAGGTATATGCACCTTATTTCTGTCATGTGTCCTCGCTGCTCCAATGATTGAGCTCCAATCCAAGCATCCCCCTTGCAAAATAAAACCCGCAAGAACAAATAAATCTCCTTCTAATACTATGTATGATTAGGTAATAGCAACCCTACTAACTTGATAACTTACACCAAGTAATAAAATATAAAATAAATGAACAATAAAGTACAAGAGAAATAGGACAAGTTCTTATATGCAATGAAAAGAAAGAAGACTAGAACCTGATGATGTTGCAATCCTCCAAGGTTCTTTCTTCAGCCCTTGAACATGGATCCAACTCAAATTATTCACATAAAAAAAGGTTTGGCACTCCTTGAAAATATCATAAGTTTGGTATGCCTCTTTTCCATCCCCCTCTCACTCTGAAATGGCCCGGTTATATAGATGCAAAAAGGGTTAACCACTAGCGTAAATCAGGAACATGGTTGAGGATAGGGTGGATTATGTTAGGATTTGAGTTATCTTCATGGTTATTCTTTCCCCCAAGATAGGATCGAAATAGGCTCGAATCATATCTTGATGAAAAAAATAAAACAAACCAATAACCATCCAGAAAGTCCTCAAAAGATTGCCCCTAGATTCATGGGATTTGACCAAATATGCATGGTCGCTCCCCTATAATGGCAAGCAGAGTGACCTGGTTGCTACCCTATAATGGAAGATAGAGTAAACTAGTGCCCCCCCTAACACTGTGTCAAGGGGATGGTCTCTCCCCCAGAGTGAAAATGGGAGAGACCATGGTAAAATGAAGCCAGGACTGAGTGAAAAAGGCCAAATTGTCAGGGTTTGAAGGTGTCTTCTTCTTTATTTTCAAGGAGATGTAATGGATCATTAATGCATGGTGTTGAGGTGGAAACACTTAAGAAAGTGTGATAAATAAGGTACGAAACTTAGTATAATGGACCATGGAATTTGTGACACTTGTGACACCAAGTAGGGTGAAGTGCGACACTTAACAAAGGGTGACAAAATAGTGTATAACAGATGCCCCCCAAAGTTTGAGATTAGAGGAGAAAAATGATGGTCGAAACACTTTGTAAAAATGTGGAATCAAGGGACTGAGGTAAGAAGACCTGTTAGAAAAGAAATCAAACATCCATCAATATACAAATATCATCCCCAAGGTAGGCATACCCATACTCATAATAATCTGACTCAAAGCATGGTCGCTGACCAATACACTGCGGATCCATGAAAGTACTGACTAATGATATGGCCGCCGAACATATAATATAGATCCATATCTCCATGACTCAATCAAAATGTAGCCATGAGATTGTATAGAGTGGAGCTACAACATGATAGAATGTAGCCACACACCAATGCAACATGGATCTATGTCATAGTATATATCACAACTTCATAATATCCATCACAGCATGGGGAAGGTAGATAACAAAAATCAATGTTTACTAGATAGTCCCCCCAGGGTCTTCAATCTCGATCCTGAATAGTACGAATCTAGCCATGTGAATAGAGGTGTTGGCGTCGAACATAGTACAAACTACTTGATTACCGGTCAATGATGTGAACCATTAACAAGTGCGAGGGAAAACACCAATGATGACAATGACTCCCAAGGTACCCTAGTACATCCCAACGAATGTGAATAGATGATCTGAAGTCAAACACTCATGGAATCAATCGATAAAGGGTCAATGATGTAAAACCACTATCAAAAGTGAGGAAACCCTCCATTGAGGCATGCAGGCTCCAAGGTACTAATTTTTTTTCAAGTCTAGTTCCTAGATAATGTGTTGATGTCGACAGAAACAGACTCGTCGAAGGAGGGCCATGATGTATCCCCCATTATTGACATGGAACGACTAAGGATAGTTATGAATAGTGATGGATCAAATGATGGTGAACTGACACAGGGGTGAAAATGTAAAGGTTGAATTCCCTTGAACATATGGAGACACAATGAATGACTTGGTAGAATTGACTCAAAAAAGCATGAAGACCAAGTATGATGATGTGACAACAACCAATGGATCTCTTCAAAGGAGTCAAAAGAGTATGATGATGCATGGAATGAGACGAAAACTAAGGGTTCTCTTTTGAAGGAGTCAAAAGAGTATGGTGACACATGGGATTCAAACAAGTGCCATGTCCATGGGTGACATCAAGTTGCCATAAATGAAATACTTAGCCCACTTCTAAAAATTCCACCCCACCCAAATAGGCGAGTACCTATTTGTTTTTTAGTGAGCTTGAGGAGGATAAGAGATGCTCGGTATAATCTCATCTTCGATGAGTCCCATATTGACATGTTTAATGAACCTGCATAAGGAAGGGTTCGATCCAAGATGGGTCCTTCCTTGTGTAGATTTTATGAGTCCAGGGAAAGAAAAATCGATGGTATTTTCATATTTTGAGAGTCTGAAAAGATTTAGAAAGAAGACTCCAAATGGAATTTTTAATGAAATTAGTCTCCAAGGCCCGAAAAAAGTATAAAACGACATCTAGGCCGAGAATTCTTCTAATCATGCTTGACTAGAGTGTTCATTTTTTCTAAATAGTTTGATGAGACCAAAAAAGAGATAAACTACCGCTCAATAGACGTGCTTTCTAATTCACTTTAATGAGCATGAAATACAACAAGATCGCTCGACAATCTTTTTCATTTTTAAGGAGTTCAAAAAGAGTTTAAAGAACTCTCCATAATGAGGTCCTTTTTATTAAAGTAGCTCTTTCTAATCTGAATAAGAGATAAACCAAACATTGAAAGATACCCTTTCTAAACCTTTTAATGAGTGTGAAAGGAGACAAGTTCACTCGACAATCTTTTCAAGTTTAGGTAGTCTGAAAAGAGATTAAATGAGAATCCAAAGAGTTCCTTTTTCATATAGCTTTTATGAGTCCAAAAAAGAGATAAAATTATACTCGGTAACATATTCTCATGTATTAATGAGCACGGGAAAGAAAAAAGACTTAGCTCGGTCTAGAAAATACTACTATGTTATGATGGGAATAACCCTCAAACGAGGATCACTCCTAGCAGTGTGTCTCTCTAGAGTTTTTTTTCCCCGAACTTGCATCATAGAAGCTAGTGGGTTTTATCCAACATGATGCCCAGAGGCTAGAGACTTTCCCCCCAAGCATTGTTTCCTCCATCTAATGGTCTTATTTCCCCATTTAGGTGGCTAGTTACTAATGGGAACATTTTCACTAGGTGGAGGAAAGGAAGGTTCAAGTACGCGATCCAACATGAGACTTGATTGGAATGGAGGGGGGTATGTTTCATGTTTTAATGATCTTGAGAGAGACAATGAACTATGCTCGGTGAGGATAGGTACTACCAAAGGATTAGATAATTCTATGGATTGTCGCACCTGAGTCAAAATCATATTTAATGTGGAAACCTGCGGAATGGTAAGAGAAGGTAAAGGAAAAAATCCCATGAGTGAGGAATCCTTAAGGAGACCTACTCCTACACTCTCAAGACTATACTGGCCTAGAAAAAGAACATCATTCTCTACCGCATTATGGAGATCTGAAATTATATAGTCTAGTTGGTCAACAACGATAATTTTTCCATTATGGGGAAATCGTAAAACACGAAACATTGTAGATGCAACGACAGTCATCGTGTAGAACCAACTACGACCAAGTAACAAATTGTAATTCAGGGGCGCATCGACTACTTCGATATCGACTACTTCAATATCGACCGAAACAATATTACCCTTCAATGTCACAATGAAGGATTGCAAAAGTCCGTGAGGCTGAAAACCACATCCATCAAACACTTTCAAAGTGGTAGGGGATTGACTAAGTTTAGGAAAACCGAGAGCTCTCTAACAAGACAAAGACATGGCACAGGTAGAGGCTCTCTCATCCAAAATAGTATGATGGATGTTCTTTCCACCAACCAAGATTTGAATTTGGAATGCTAGAGCCTCTCCTTAAAGTAATCCAGATTAAACATGATCAAATTCAACGCCTGTGGATCCATAGCTCCAATGGCTGACAACATGGTTCTATGTTGACTTGGACAGTTCAGTAGAACTTCGAGGGATGAAATAGCACAAGGTCCCTACGCTAAATCTTCAACAATGTTGTATTTTTTATAAGAAAGGGCATTTGGATTAAATTTCTCCTTTTGAATTACACTCTTGGGTGGGTGAAACACTACGTCATAGGTTGGCTTCTCAATATGAAGAGGATTGGAAGATGGAGGAGGAGAATATGTGGAGGGATGATCGACAGCCTTTCCCTTAGTCTGATCACTTGGAGGAGTGTCACAAGTGTTTTCTTGAGTTGTCACATTAACCGCCTTAAATATGTACACCTCAGAGGTGTTCGATGAAGCATCCCCTTGGTGGGAATGACGTGTGTTTCCCTCTTGTGGAGGGAAAGGATTTTGTGCAACCAAATTTTGTTGTTGAACCGGTTGGAATGTTCCCTTCAAAAATTTAGTGACTACCTCACGATGAGGGAAATATTTCATGTATTGGTCTTCCTCACAAATTATACAAGGAAACTTAGGCTTCCTATTCGGTTGAGTATCAATAGACTTGGGACTATCCTACTGCTTAGAATATTTCTTGGATTTACCCTTGTTTTTATTCTTACCCCCTAGTTTCTGAGATGAAGTGGATTCGATCACATTCACCTTAGAGGTTTGAGAAGGAGTGGAAGTAGTATTGGTGTTCAAAATGAAACTTGGTTCCAGAGCAGGTTTTGTTGGATCGTTAGAAAGACAAGGAGCGTTAAGGATCATATCATAAAGTTTGGTTGACTGGGAGTAGACCAAGTCCAAATACTGCACACGACTAATATCCTACTCCTCAGTAACAACATTTCCCATAGAAACATCATGGGAAACTAGAGGCAAGAGTGACTTTGTAAGCCAATCTACGAGGAGTTGGTCCAGGATGGGAGCTTTAATCCACCGTCTCTACCGTCTCCACTCATGAATATGATCAGATATATGGGTGGAAGAGGATTTCCAAAGTGAGGTCAAAGATTGATACCGATCTCATATCGTATGGGAAACTGAAAATGCATCAAGAAAACCATGGCAAGAGAATTGAAGTCAAAAAAATAGTTATGCGACAACTCAATATACCATTTTGTTGTGGCACCTGTAAGTGTTCTCTGAAAAATCCTAAGACGGATGGATTCATCTATCAAAGAGTTGGAATAACACCATAAATGGAAAGTCATAACACGATTGTTAGGATCTTCCCCAGGTTTTCCATCGAATTTTGGGATGTCAGAAGGTAATTTGGCAGGGATGGCGGGCCAAAACGGAGCATGTTGGATGGGATCGTTGGTCAAATGCGACATATATGGAAGATCTAAAGTAGCGAAGAATGGAAGTTGTTTGTTATCCTGTGGATATTGGATGTAATCATATGGCATGGGAACACAAGTAGGACTGTATCCAAGTTGTGGTGAGATGGAAAATCTAGATGGTCCTCCCATATATGGTGGCTTTCCAGGTTGTTCACCCATGAAAGGGGGTTGTCCTGATTGTCCGCCCATATAAAGCTATTGTACTAGTTGTCCACCCATATACTACGATTGAACATATGGACCTCCTATGTACTTTGATTGAATTGATGGTCCGCCCATGCATTGAGGTTGAAGGGACCGTTGCATTGGAATAATGGGGTTTACAGATTGAAAGGGAAAAGTTCCTTGTGGAAGAATTCCCATTGGGTTGGGTTGACCCCACAAATGGTTAGCAATTCCTGGAAATGGACATGTAAAAGATACATGCCAGTGGTAGTAGGGATAGAAGGACTAGAAGGAGCAGAGTTTACCCAAGCAATTTGATGTTGCAACCATGATGGTTTCCCCCCAGTAAAAATTTTCCCTGCAGCTGAAGGTTTCCCCCCAGCTAAAGGTTGGCCTCCCATTGAAAATTGACCTCCAATTAGGGTGTACTAATTTGTGATGGTTGAGATGGAGGCTGAGTAGCTTTTGTAACCATGGTTTTATGAATGACTTGACTGTTGGCCATATGACCAATGGAATGACCAATTAAATCACTTGGTGTGTGCATGTGTGGAAATAATGAAGCAGGAATATTACCTGACCCATGTGCAAAGGAAGATGTACATGAACATGCTTGAGTTGGGGTTACCTGGGTCACCGATGTTTCTGGTAAAGAGGAAGCACCAGTAGTATCAACTATAGTAGTTGTGGAAAAAGATAAATTCCCTAGTCCTTCAGGAAAACCAAGAGATGATAGGTTCACGCCAAAAGATTATGTAGTGGTGGAATCGAGTGGTAAATAGTAATAAGAACAGGTATCAAAATATCTCTTGGATGGTGGATCAATGAGTGGTGTAATGAGTGGATTACTAAAAAGAGGATTCATGTAAGACAAAAGGATTTCAACGATGATAGTGACCAATTCTTCTATGTGATGGCCAATTCTAGGAGGTATACTCCCAATCTTAGAATTTTGATCTCCGATCATTCCTTCATTAGAAACATTGTGTTGAGGTTCTTGAGGGTCAGGTTCCATACCTTGTATACTTTGAAATCTTTGATCCTAAGGACGAATATGAAATTCAAAGAGAAACACTCCTAAGAAAACTAAAATAAATCAAGCAAGCAATAATAGTATCAAGGATCTTCCTAAGACGAGATATCAAGCTGTCAACAAAGAAATGAGAATAAATTACCCCTAACTCCACATAAGATCCTATCTCGATGAAATCAACCCTTTCTTTCGCAAGATCACCCTCTAAGGGTACTGAGAGTGTGATATGACATATTCCCTAGGTACTGTGGGAATCCCCCCATAGTCACCTCTATAGATACCGAGGAAAGACCACTAAGGTTACCAACTTGCATTCAACCTTCGAGCGGGTACAATCGACAATTGGGACCGAACGTATGGGTAGAATATCAAAGTCTGAATCTCTTCAAGATAATTGAAGACAAGTAGACTAGTAAGACTCCTGTGGACCCAGAATGGATTTGATATTCACAAAGCATCTAGACCAAATGAAACCAATGGTTTCTCAAGAAAAAACCCCAATATACGCTCTATCGACTACGATTGGTCAATATTTGGAGGGGTAATATTTGCTTCTCTTTTGCACGCGGCCTCATGTTTATACCCTATGTGAGAGGGGCTTCCTGACTATGCTTATATGAAAGTTGGATTTGTACACTCGCTAGTGCTCTACAATTTGTTTACTAGTTTTGGACGATTTGCTAACTTTACCTAGTCCAAAGACCCTAATCCTATGCTACTATTGGTGTGCTAAAACAAAAAAATTTCTAGTTGATTTTATTAGCATGTGATTGATTTTAATGTATTTTTACTCAAAGGGTTCATGAGGATGAAACTAATGATGTGAGATAGACTCGAATCCAATAGAATGAAAAATAATGATATCCAATTCGTTATTTTCGATGAATTCTATGTATGGGAAGGAGAAGAGTTATGTTCTTCTTAACACAAGAAAGAACTAAAAACTATGCAAATTTCAATTTCATGGATCAACATGATGCCAAACAGCCAAGCAAATGTGTCTAAAAAGAAAAATGGAAATAAAAAACTATCTCTTTTTCCAAACATCCACCAAAAAAATCTTCCTAAAAGAATGCAAAAAACACTTTGTTTGATAATGTATGTAAGGACATATGCATGATTTTTTGCTTCTTAACTTTCAAGAGAATAAAAGAAATCTATGTTCGACACAAAGAAATATGAGGAAAAGAAGCAATAAAACAAAGTGCACTAAAAAAGATGAGAACTGAAATAAAACAAGTGTGATATAACCTATTCAATCAAGGACTCAAAAATGTGAAGGAGAAGGCAAACAAACACTCATGAAAATCCTCAAAACACGAGTAGCAAGAAACATGGTTGTGGTAAATGAGAGAGTCCTAATCATCTAGAAAAGTGAGATTTCTCAATGAATATGAAAGGGATAAAAACCAATAAACCAATGAAAAATCAAAAGAAGGAAAGGAAAATGAGTGGTAATGTCAAGTTCTCAGTAAATCACAGTCAGAAACAAACTAGGAATTTCTAGGCTAAAAGACTAGGCAATCTTCAAGCACACAAGTGGACTGAAAAGTAGATGAGAAATAAAGGAACCAAAAACTATTAACAAAATATATGATCAATATCATTCAACCATCTGGATATGATAACAAAGACTCAAAAAATATTCTCAAATAGTCATAGAGAAACTGAGCAAAATCTGAGAAAAATAAGAAAACAGGGCTCAAAAACTGGTCTGCTACAGGAGGTCACTGTGTATGAAAGGTAGACAGGGTGTCCAAGGTTGATGTTCGCTCAAAAATGGCCTAGAAAATGGAAACCAAGTCTCTCTGTGGTAGTTATACATGGGGATACCAAGGGGTAATGGTCTCTTTGCATAAGTCTTGTAAGTTAAAATTTTCCAAAATATCTCAGACAAAATCAGGGTTTTGATGAGTAGAAGGGTGCCAAAGAAAACAAAGCAAGGTGTAGAAAAATTCAAAGGATTTAAAGGGCTACAAACCTAATAATAACTAGATGGTTCCACAGTGGAGTCGCCGATTTACTGTGGTGAGAATTCTCCCCATGCAGACAGGTTGATTTCCCCTCACTTGGGTTTCCTACAAGTGAGACAACCTCTAACAAATGGACACTAAAATCCTCCTAAATAACTATTATATTTTCTTGTAGGAGGGTTGAGAGAGAAAGTGAGAAGGTATGTGCACCTGATTTGTTACGTTTGTCCTCGTTGCTCCAATGGTTGAACTCCAATCCAATAATCCCCCTTGCAAAATAAAACCTCCAAGAACAAATAAATCTCCTTCTACTACTAGATATGATTAGGTAATAGCAACCCTACCAACTTGATAACTTACACCAAGTTATCAAATAGAAAATAAATTAACAATAAAGTATAAGAGAAATAGGCCAAGTTTTTATATTCAATGAAAAGTAAGAAGATTACAACCTGATGATGTTGCAATCCTCCAAGCTTCTTTCTTCAGTGCTTGAATATGGATCCAGTTCAACTTCTTCACATAGAAAAAGGTTTGTCATTCCTTAACAATATCATAAGTTTGGTATGCCTCTTTTCCATCCCCCTCTCACTCTTAAATGGCCTGGTTATATAGATGCAGAAAGGGTTAACCACTAGGGTAAATCATGAACATGGTTGAGGATAAGGTGGATCAGGTTAGGATTTGAGTTATATTCATGGTTATTATTTCCCCCAATATAGGATAGAAAGAGGCTTGAATCATATCTTTATGTAAACAAGAAAAAAAACCAGGAACCATTCATAAAGTCCTCGAAATATTTCTCCTAGATTCATGGGATTTGACTAAATCTGCATGGTCTCTCCCCTATAATGGTAGACAGAGTGACCTGGCCACCCCCCTAACATTGTTTCAAGGGGATGGTCTCTCCCCCAAAGTGAAAACAGGAGTGACCATGTTCAAATGAAGCCAGGACTGAGTGAAAAAGGCCAAATTGTCAGGGTTTGAAGGTGTCTTCTTCTTCTTGATTCTCAAGGAGATGTAATGGATCATGCATGCATGGTGTTTAGGAGGAAACACTTAGGAAAGTGTGACAAATAAGGTACACCACTTAGTAGAATGGACCATGGAATTTGTGACACTTGCGACACCAAGCAGAGAGAAGTGTGAACAATTAACAAAGGGTGACAAAATGTTGTATAAAAGGAAACCCTAGCACATGAGAGAGATTCCCTAGAAGGCCCAACGAATTCCATATTATATTCCAACGAATTCAAAAAAAGTTCCAAAATGTCACCCTTTAGAGGGATGCCATCACATTAGGGTTTTCTTTTGTGCAATTTTTGAATTAAAGTAAAATTACTTTTATAAAGTGGGAAAATAAGAGTTGTTGACCCCTTACTTTGTGGTTACCATAAAATTAAGTGGACAAACACTTTTAGGAGGATTTCTATAAACAAAGATCAAACTATTTTCATTTTATCATAGCTCTCCCATTGTGAGAGGACTACTTGGTTGAAATTTGCGCCCTACTTGGGAAATTTTATCTATCTCTCTTTCTACTATCTCTAGTTATGGTTTTCTTTGGATATTGGATGAAGAAGTAAGGAACTATCTTTCTTGGAGGCTTTTTCTTTCTTTGATGGTGTATTTTTATTGGTTAAAAAGAGTGACTAGGTAAGGAATCTTTCATGTTATTGCTTATTTTCTTGGTCACAAGGTTAATCTACTAAGATTTTGGGGACTGTAAGGGAATATAACCCCACTAATCCCATCATAATTTCCTTGGAATATTTTTTTGCATAATGATTTACTAGGAGAAGCAAAAGGACTTACACCCTCCTAGTACTTCCTAGCTAGTCTTTCTTGCTTTGGGGAGTAAAAGGGCTTACACCTGCAAGGAGGTAGCATTGATAGCTCATTCTTTTAAAGACTCCATAACCCAATATATAATGTTGGAATACTGAGAGGGGGGGTGAATTAGTATGAAAACTTTTACCACTTTTAAACACAATATATAAACTTAAAGTTTATCAACAATATATCATCAATGTATCATCTATGATTGTATTCAATATTTCATGAGAATATAAACATAAATAAAATCAAATCAAATATACAATACACCATAATTTATGTGGAAACCCAAATGGGAGAAAACCACATAATACTTTCTTATATATCAAAGAATAAATTCATTGGAAGCACCAACTTCCCAATTCTCCAACTACAACTAAACGTAGGCTCCAACCCCCTATTTACAGGATCCAACCTGATGGTAGTATGATCGTGAGTATGGGAGGTGGAGATATATGTACCACACCTATTAACTCTACTCCTTTTAGGAGGTGTATTCGGTAAGGGATCTAATCATGGTGGTATCTTCAAAACATGAAGAGACTGGTGGGGACGTTGGTCTTGCTCCATGATGATTCAAAAATTGTGACAAAATGTAAAATCCTAAGACCAACTAATAATCAAATAGAACACACCTAAATAAATCTAAAAGTCAATGCACACAAATAAGATATAATGGCTTAAAGGGACCTCCTGGACTAAAGTAGGTATGCCTCACCGAGGAGGGGCTTGAGACTCTGCATCAATAGAGTGTAGGTGTTAGAATCAATTATAAGGACCCTCATAGGCTTCATAGCGTATTCGGTTAGATCCCTTCGAAGAGGAAATCCTCCATAAATTCTGTGTGTTATCCAATCCCTATCTAACTCAGGGTACCTGTAGAATAACCTCTTCAAGTAACCTATGACACTACCTATGTCAAGCAACTAGAGTCACCATGATATAACCAATGTGTAGGCAAGCATTCGCAAGTCCGGTCCACCATATGGGTAGGGTAGAAAATTTTGAAATATTGAAAGCACCACCTCTCAAGGAGGTAAAGGAACTAGCACGACCCTTAAATATGAATAGAACCCTAGAAATAAATCTGATGCTAGGAACGTATTAGAGGGCTATCTCTGAAACCAACTTTGTATGACCTCGTGCTTAACTCCACTATGAGCCAAGCCTCATGATGTCACCAATTACATAATGGGTTTCACCACCCCCTGGTGAGACACATACGTTGAGTTTATAGCCTTGGATAATTTTACTCACAAAATCCTATTCCAAGGCCCTAGGTCCTACACTTGTTTGTGTACCTTGAAAAATAAAATCATTTCTAATCAATTTTAATTGTTCATCGTTAATTTTAATGGCTTCTTCTTACTCAATAGGTGTGGTCATGAAATTTATGGTATGATGACTTAGCACAAAAGAAGCAAATATAAGACATTGCTAATGACCAGTCTTGATTTTCAAAGATATGGTATGCTTCTAAATGTTGTTATACGAAAGGAATCTTTGTAATTTCAATGAAGTGCAATCTTTCCTAACATTCCAAAACTAATGTAATGAAGCCAAAAGTGCAAAATCTCTAGATAAAATGAAGAAAACAAAATATTTTTGTATTTTCAATATAATGGAATGAAAATGCAAGGACTGAATAAACAACCTCCAAGAAAACCCTACTGCAAGATCAAAGAGACAATCCAAGAAGGACACTAAGAAGCGACTAGCCAGACCAGAATGCAAGGACCCAAAAATGAGAAAAATGGCACGAAACAAGTTTACCCAAAATATTCACCAATAAAGTAGCTTCCTATCACTCTGTGGGCACTCAACAGTGAAGACAGGGACCCAAGAAGTCTCAAAAACCAAAAAAACTCACCCAATGTTGTAGCAGACAAAAATATCCCAAATTATGTATTATAAATAAATTTGGGACCCTTCCTTTTTCAATTTTCAAAAAATAAAAATAAAATTATTTGTTTTACTTAAACAATATTTTCAGTTTTGTCAATTTTGGCCATACCCCCAAGTTCTTTGAACTTTCATTCAGTCATTAATGAAATTTTCTTGCTAGGATGTTTTCCATTTCATAAAGGTTGTGATTACATATTTTGGCTTTCAAATGTTTCTAATTCACATATTCTTTATGATTTTTTCTCATTTACACACCTTGAATCAAATTCTATATGAGCTACAATATTTGACAAGCTACATTTTTTTATTATATTGTTGGTTTTAATTTTTATTAACATGTTTCACTTGAGTAATAAACCAATGTTCCAATAATGATTGATCATGATCTAAGAAATCCTACTTAGCCTGTCATAGTTGTGTATTATCATGATACCCAAGATCGATAACAACTGCTTAATATTTTGTTGTGGTACGCCAGGCTTGATCTGGTCATTATAAATTAAAATGAATTTAATGGAAAATTAAATCGAGGTCCTTTCAAACTGCATATGAACAGTCCTCCCTTCTTGAATTTCACTGATTCTCCTCCATGTATAGTGTTGAGTTGCATCTCTATATTCATGAATTATTAACTCAGGTCAAATCTTGTTTATGGTGCTTCTTCCTCGAAATAATATTTTTACTCAAGCATTGAAGATTTGTTTTCATTTGCCTATAAGAAAGAGTCTATTAGGATTATATGAGGGTTTTTCTAACTGTAGTATGGTAAACTGTTAAAATGGGAATGATTTCTAGAGTTGAACATGGTGTTGAGATTATTGAAGCTCAAGAAGATTATTTTCTAACTTTTGAGAGGATTGATTGGTTAAAAATTTTGCGCATGTTCAATGGCTACAATGCATAGGTCACCAAATTTTTCACATGAATTTTCAATGGAGAACATGCTAAAATTGGGGAAATGGAGTTACAGATAGATGAAGAATTAATAGCCAAAGTGACTAAATTGCCATTAAATAGGGAATGTTGGTCTAAGACGAGAAGGGTGAAGGAGATTCCTTGGTTTGAAATCCTGGTTTCTCTCGAATGCAAATACAATTACAAAGGTATTCTCATATCTTCAATAAAGGAAAAATGACATTTTCATTTAGGGGTTATTAAGGGTTTTATCACATGTGAGGGAAGATATATCCTTTTATTTATTTATCACATTCGGATTTTAATGGTCTTCATGGATTATGAATTAAACATGTTGGGTTTCTTTCTTAAAATCCTATCTAATAT
The DNA here is from genome assembly GCA_032191745.1 of Picea mariana. Classification (NCBI taxonomy): domain Eukaryota; kingdom Viridiplantae; phylum Streptophyta; class Pinopsida; order Pinales; family Pinaceae; genus Picea; species Picea mariana. The sequence goes on from JASDQU010011046.1 coordinate 252,326, forward strand.
GGAACATTTTTATCAGATAAACAATCTCATTTCATAAAGAAGTGTCTTTCTTCATGATTTAGTGAAAATTCTGCTTGAATTTTAATTAGAACAAAATGGCAATTCTTGAGAAAAGTTTGTAAAAAGAAATCATTTTCAGGACAATTCTGAGGAAGATTTACAGTCTCACTTTTCTGAATTTGAAACCCAAAATCCTTTACAAGAAACCATCTTGGTTTACCCTCAAGTTTCCATTATTCACCGAAACATTGCGAGGGTTACTCGCAGTCAAGCTATAAAATTTAGCCTTAATCCAAAGTCACGTGTTTTCAGTGAAGCACCTCAGGTTTCTTCCAAAGATTCCAAGCAGACCATTTCCTCTCTTGCATCTGAGGGTGACCCACCTATTACCAAAAAAAATGATGATTCCATTAGTTTAGTTGATTTTATGAACAAGAGGAAAGGAAGGAAAATATCCAGAATGCTCAAAAATAAGTCTAGAAAAACTTTTAAAGCTAGTTATCATGTCCAAGTTGAGGATGAAGAGTTGGTTACAAATCAGGATGTATCCCCCCAACAACACAATTTTACACATGAACCAATTGAAAAGGTTGCTGAAGAAAAAGACAAGGAGAAAACTAAAACCGATTCCAATATGGAGGTTTCTTTCTGGAAGGAAAAATACTATTCAGTGGTTCCAATACTACAAGAAAACATAATTGATTTGGAATTAGAAAATCAACTTTTTAGGTCAGAAAATAAAGCATTGATCGATAGCCAGAGGAGACAGTTTCTAGGTTCTAAAAGGGATAAAAATAAAGAAGGAGATAACATTAACTCAGCGAGAGTTAACATTTTCATTAATTTGGAATTTAAGACTGTTCCCATTAACACTCAGTGATACAAATTTCTTAGTTATTGGTATGAGTTTAGCATTTTTTTTAGTTTAGTTTTTATTTTTGTTAATTATGGTTAATATAAGGGTAGCTACATAATTTAAAATTCTGTAACAACTATATTTTCATATTTCTTTTTTACAGGGGTAAAAGGGATGACCTGGAAGAACACGGGAAATGGGAAAATTAGTTTCCAGGAAGAATTTTAAAATTGAATAGTTAGTATTTATTTTTTTTCTTATACTTAGTTAATTTAGTTTGGGAAATTAAACAATTTTGTTATTTTCCCATTCTAAATGGATAATTGTTTATAGTTATGGAAGTTAATTTATGTTTTTGAATTCCTTCAATATAAAACAATGAAGGAAAGACAATTTAAGGGTATTCCATTTTTTGAAAAAGAAAATGAAACTTTTGTGACTTTGAATATTATTATTAGCAATCAATTCTCAACCCTATTACTGGTATCTAAATGTTCATTTTTCAAATCAGAGTCTTATCTAGAGTATGTGTTGATGGAATCAAAATTGATTTAGTTGATTATTGTTGATAAATTAGATCAATTTCATCATTTATTTGATACAATATTTCAGTTATGATTATGCATATAAATTATTGTTTTGATTATAAGTCTGTGTTAATTATATAAACAGGTTTATTAATTCATTTTTGGTGGTTTTATTCATACATGTGTTTTGAATATATACATCTTTAGAATATTGTTTATCTTAATTTAATTCATATACTATTTGTATTTAGACCCGGGAAATATATTAGTTTAGTTTTATTTTTCTAAATAGATTTAGTTTGTCTCTCTTGAATTATTTCCTATTTTAAAAGGAAAAAGTAAAATCTCCTCTTCCATGAGTAATTTTAATTAGAATTGATTTTTTGTGTAGATAGTTTCAAAACTGTATATATTTATATATTAGTTTTTATTTGATAGAAAATATAATTTTTGTGATTATTTAGAAAATGTAATATTTTTAAGATTTAGTTTATTTTAGAATAGTTAAAGGTAAATAGACCTAAACCAATCAAATTCTCCATTTTCAACGGATAAGGATCTAATTGGGATCCTGACTGGGAAAAATCCTGAATGTTGAACATGGTCATATTTGACTATCAACATTTGGGCGCTAGAAGGATGACCATCTTATAATGAATGGCTGAAACAACAAAAAAAAAAACAAAGACGATTCAAGTATATCAACTTCGCCCATAATATATTTTGTTGTTGCACAGTTAGAATCTCCAATTCGAAGAACTATAAGTGATATTTCTTCCAGTTTTCTTAGTTCTCCAAAATTTCAACAAATAATACAACAAATAGAAGAGCTTAGAAATCAAGGAGAAACTTCTCAAGGGTATTTTGATTCTATTGATTCTATTATCCAAGAATTAGGTTTTCTTACAAGAGCACACAGACAAAGGTTAGGTATCGAACCTATCCATTTCCAAGTTCCTATCCAGATTAGAAAAACCATAGTTAAAACTGTTGGAAATAATCCTCCCTCAACTCTTCCTTTGCATACACCCTTACACATCTCTCCTATTTCATATCCTCCTCCCTCTCCTCCTCATAAACTAAATACTATGGTTGGAGTATCGAGAACACCATGGAGAACTCTGGGAGAAGTCAATGTTTCTGGAAATCAACATGATTTACCTAAAAATCCAAATAAATGGTTATTAAAATTTAATCCAGAATCAAAAGAAACTCATGATGATCATATCAAAAAATTTATGTTAGTTGTTAATGTGAGAGATGTTGACCATGAAGACGTTGTATGTAGAACTTTTCCATATACTTTCGAAGGAGAAGCTTCTACTTGGTATTTCTCATTACAAGATAATTCCATTACAAATTGAGATACCTTTGAGGATTTAATCATTAAAAAAATTGGGGATGATAAGTCTTCATCTATTTTATTAGTATAATTATCTAAAATTAGAATGGGTCCTAAAGACAAAATCAAAGATTCTTTAAACTTCTCAATAAAATTCCTGAAATATCCAAACTTGGTTTAGACATTCAGATTGACTTTTATTCCTCTGCTTTACCAATTTCCATTGCTATGTTTGTTAAATGTCAAAGTAAGAATAATTCGACTGAAGCAATGCAGAAAGATTTAGATCTAGAAAATGAGATATTTAGTATTGCAAGTAAATATCTAAGTGAAGATTCAAGATCTTCTATAACAACCAAGAAAACAATTATCAAAGAAGATATGAAAGATAAAGATGTTTTTGATATGGAAAATTTAGAGAAAGTCATGAAAACATTAGCAAATGAGATAGTTGATGTTAAAGGAAACCTAGTTGAAGTTTCAAACAAACCATTCAGGCCATTTTTCAAAAAGAATCCACAGATTCCACCTGGTGGCCAAACTTTGGAAGGAGTTAATGATGATGAGGAAGAAGGAGAGGATAATGAAGAAGTTAAAGATACTAATTTGTTTTGGGATATTAATGGAATTTTTTATGAAGATGATACAAAATAATCTCTTTCTATGAAACATGAAGTAAAAGTACATCTTCAACTTCTGAAACTGATCCACCAACAAATACTTCAAATACACATCCTGTAGAAAACAAGTCAGCATAAAAAATTCTTGTGGTTGCCGAAAAAATCAATTATGATATTATATAAGATATGAAAAATACTAGAGAAAATATTTCCCTTTATGAACTAAGTAAACTAAAATATCAAAGAAATAGTTTATTAAGGGCTTTAGGAGTTTCTGATAAGACAAGTTCATCATCTACTACAACAACAAATAAATGAAAAATTTCAACAATTCAAACTTTATTTTCCGAGGTAGATATTGGTTCAATTCTTATAGGTGATAGATCAAGGTCACATACTCCTCCTTTTCTCCTCACTTTTGAAATTTTTAATAAAAATGTGCATAATTGTTTGGATGATTCAGATGCATCTTCAAATATAATGCCTTAATTAATTTTCTGTCAAATCAATGCACAATCACAAAAATCAGCTATTCAAATTGTTCAATTAAATAGAAAAAGGGTAAAAGTTTTGAAAGATTTGAAGGATTTATTAATCAAATTATCATGTAATTATATATTTTTTCAAATAATAGATATTATCATTGATGATATTTCAGATGCTTATGGATTAATTTTAAGTTGAGATTGGTCTGAAAAACTTCATGGGTATTTCTCAACTGATTAGTCTCACCTCTAGCTTCCATATAATGAGAAACCTAATCATATTTGTGTCAACAGGGAAAAACATATGAAACATAATGTGACAGATTTAGATAGAGATAATTAACCTGTGGATTTTTCTAATAGCATTTTTGGGAATTACTCTACTAATTCTTATTTTGGAAATTTTAATGCACATATTTCTCCTTTTGATCCCACAGTTAAAATCTCAGAGATTGATAATTTCTCTCAAACAGATTTTTCTCGTTGAATTAATTTTTTATATAATTATGTAGATAATTCTGTAAATTATCCATTTTGGAAACTTTATTTTGATGGATCTAAATCTAATGATGGAGCTGGTGCAGGTTGCATTTTAATCAGTCCTGATGGTGTAAAAACTATGTTAACCTGCAAATTGGAATTCCAATGTACTAATAACACTGCAAAATATGAAGTGTTAATTCATGGTCTAAATAAGGAAATCAACATGAATGTATAGGACATCATGGTTTTCGGTGATTCAGAAATTGTTGTTAAACATGTAAAAAATCAAATTCATTGTATTTCTAGTCAATTGAAACATTATCAACAATTGGATCAAGATCTCAATAGCAATTGTTTTTCATTTAATATTGTTTCTATATCTAGACTGAAAAATGCTAGTGCAGATATATTGTCAAACATAACTTCTAGACTTCTTCCCTTAGAATATTTTTCTACAGATAGATTCTCTATTGAATTAATTTTTTGACCTTTTGTTCCCGATAACATAACAAATTGGCGAGTCTTTAATGACGATGTTGATATAATCAATTTTCTCTCTTCAGAGGGAACATATGAAAATGATATAATTTATGAAGAGTCACATGATCTTGAGTTAAACAAATCTTCTCCCGAAGATAAAATCAAATCTGAAAATATTGTTCCTAAATCTGTTGTTCTCCTTTTGAAAGAACAACTTTCATAAATCTTCTTATGCGATACAAGGATGTTTTTTAATGGTCATATGATAACCTGAAAACTTTTGATACATTTGTAATTCAACATACCATTCATATTCTTTCAAAGGAAAAAACAGTACAACAAAAGTTAATATAAATCCATTCTAATCTCGAAACCCAAATTAAAAATAAACTTATTAAATTTCTTAAAGAAAATATCATTTATCCAATGAGACATTCCAAGTGGGTATCAAATCTTGTTCCCACAAGAAAAAAGAATGGAGACATCTGAATTTGTATTGATTTCAGAAACCTAAACAGAGCTTCTGAAAAAAGATAATTTTCCATTACTTCCTATGGAGCAAATTCTTCAATCAGTCTCAGGTTTTGAAATGATATCATTTTTAGATGGATTTTTTGGATATATCCAAGTCTTAGTTCATCCTAATTATAGACTCAAAACTACTTTCAAAACTAAATGGGGAATTTACGCTTATCAAAAGATGCCTTTTGGTTTAGTCAACACAGGTTCAACTTTCCAATGAGCTATGGATATTGCTTTACGTGGTTTAATCAATAAATCTATTGTTGTTTATCTAGATGACATAACAATTTAATCTAAGAATCGTTCAGATCATATTTCTCATATTAAACAAGTTTTTGAACGATGTCGAAAGTATGGAATTTCTTTAAATCCTAATAAATCATATTTTTCTCTTCAAGAAGGTAAACTTTTGGGATTTATAGTTTCTACAGAAGGAATTTCAATTGATCCTTCTAGAGTCGAAAGTATTTTTGAAATTCCTTTTCCTCATAATAAAAAATCTATGCAATATTTCCTTGGAAAAATTAATTTTGTGAAGCATTTTATCCCTTATTTTACAGAAACAGTCTTACCCTTACAATGTATGATAAGAAAATACATGTTATTCAAGTGGAATACAATCGAAAAAGAGGCTTTCAATTGTATAAATCAAGTTATCATTAAAGCTCATTCTTTACTCTCTCCTAATTATGATAAGGAATTCATTCTTTATACATTTTCTTCTGAAAAATCTTATGCATCTATGTTATCACAAAAAAATGATCAAAACATAGAAGTACCTATTTCTTTCGAAATTTCAGCATTACAAGTAGAATTAAATTATTCTAATGTTGAAAAACAAGCTTATGCAGTTTTCAAATCCATCAAACATTTCATAACTTTCCTTATCAAATATCATACCAAAGTAATAGTTCCACATCCCTCGATCATGAGTTTGCTTATTCAAAAATATTTAGGGGATAAGAGAGAAAATTGGGTAACAACATCACAAGAATATGATTTAGAGATAAAACCTGTAAAAATTGTACAAGGTCAAGGTTTATGCAATTTATTGAATGAAACCATCAATACTACATCTAAAAATGTGGATAAGGTAAAGGTCACTGAATATGTACAACATGTACGTGTTACTCCTAATATTCCTGATTCACAATATTCAAATTTAGTTTATTATCTAACTCATGGAACTGCACCTTCTCATTTGGATTTTAAAAAGAAACACACTCTAAGAATAAAATCCACACAATATCAACTTATCAATAATGTTCTTTTTATAAAGAATTATGATTCAATATTACTTAGATGTTTAGAAAATCAAGAAGTTGATAAAGTTTTATTTGACTTGCATGACGAGCCTGCAGGTGGTCATTTTGGAGGTGATACAACTGCACACAAAATTTTACGTGCAGGATATTACCAGCCAACCTTGCTTAAACATTCTCATGCATATGTCCAAAAATGTAAAATCTATCAAACTTCAGCCAGACGAGAAAATAAATTAGTGTTACCTTTGTAGCCCGTTGTTGAACACCCATTTGAACAATGGGGACTTGATATCATTGGTGAAATTTCTCCTAACTCCTCCAGGTATGTAGGTATAATCTTACCTCTATCGATTATTTTACAAAATGGGTAGAGGCCATTCCCTTGAAATCAATTACAATTGATTAGGTAATCTCATTCTTAGATAAGTTTATTATTACAATATTTGGTCTACCGAGAACCCTAGTTTTTGATAATGCATCACATTTTTCTTCTATGTCGCTTACAAAATTTTCACTTCAGAAAGGAATTAAAATAGAACATTCTTCTAATTATTATCCTCAGGGTAACGGTTTATCTGAATCAACAAACAAAAATCTTTTATAATTTATCAAGAAAACTATGAGTGATAACCAAAAAAATTGGCACAAGGCCTTGATCTATGCATTATGTGAAGGTCGAATTACTTATAAAACATCATTGGGTGATTCCCCTTACTTTTTAGTTTATGGGAAGGAGCATATTCTTCCACCAAATATTTATATACCATCCCTGGCTTTAGTACAATCTATTGACGAACAACCTTGTTCTAGTCTTCAATATCGTACAAATTAGATCTTCAAACAAGAGGAAGTGAGGGATAAAACTAAGAATACTTATGCTAATCATCAAATCATTATTAAGAAGTGGTTTGATAATAGAGTTTTTGTTAACAAATATTTTGAATTTGGTGACCTAGCCTTGAAATGGGATAAATCCCATGAAGAAAAAGGTAAACATACAAAATTTCAAAAGTTGTGGTTAGGTCCTTTTCAAGTTGCTCAGAAAATTGGTCCATCTAATTTTATTTTACAAACTCTTGAAGGAATTGAAGAGTATTTTCTTGTGAATGGGTTAATCCTCAAAAAGTATTTTTCCTAAAAGACACTTCAAGCCTTGTAAATAGTTGTAAATATTTTTGGTTTTTTTCAGTTTGAATGTATATTTTTGAAGTTTTTCATTTTCTTTCTTTCATTTTGTTTTTTATTATCATTTATGTTTTGATATGATATAACAAATGGTTAGATTTGTTAATCAGTTGTCTTTGAAATTCTTTTCAGTACACAGAGAGATTAATTCAGATTGTTTGGAATGGGAAAATTTCTTTAAATTCAAAGGATAAATCTTATGACTAGTTTTACTCTTCATCAAAGATTTTTCCGAGTAATTTTTTCCCCTTAGAATAAAATAATTGATTGAGAAATATCATATCATAAGAATAACATTTTAGTTTTCATTCCATGTTTAGAAATAATAAAGGAACTCTCTATATCACCCCTCCTTTATTCTCGTCATTGCTTAAATGCAATCACTAAGTCATTAACTAAAGACGAAAGTTGAAAGATTAAATAAATAAAATGAGGACATGGGAATTATATGCTAACCCACTAGGGTACTGAATGGGCCTACTGGCAGAGATTATGTAACATACCCAACCAACCATAGGACGGGGTATGCTACCCGCAAGCCAGCCACTTGGACTTCTTTCTCGTACTGATACCTTCTTCGTTTATTAAAGATGCATAAGATAAGAAAATTAACGACATGCACAACAATATCCAACAAACACGCATGTTCTAAAGATTCGATTAATGATAATTAAATATACAACTGAAAAACATTCATACACACATAATAATATCACAATAGAGAGCACTTATCTTTATGAAATATGACACCAACTCGCTGCAAACCAAGGACATTCCACCCAACCATAGACACTACTACTCCAAATCTCAACAACAACGTCACCTCTGAGCCAGGGCTATGAATCCACAAGGACGGTTCTAGAGTGAACTTGGTTTCCCAAACCAGTCAAATATCAATCTCTCATAGGCTTCCCAACACTCAAAACAATCCAAGTACCCATCTCTCTTCTACCCAGTTTTCACCACTCGAGAGAATGAACCTCCACCTTTCTCTGCCATGCAGTCCCTCAGGCAGTTCTTCTCCTTATTCAGGTCTCCAATGAAACTGGTCCAAAATATCAATGCTAGAAATCTCAGGACTCGCAGCTGTGAGCCATGCTGGAAACAGGCCACTGCATCTTAGACATGCAGGCCTCAAGGCACGACTAGATCACACCAATGACCACTACAACCAACTATCCCATGGATAATTATTTCATAGTTCGGTCCCCCTTCCTGAGACCAATACGCAAGTGAGGATGGATGGAGGAGGTAGGTAAGTTCATGGGAGTGTGTGAGGGTAAGAATGAGGTAACACAAAGGTGACGAAACAGACAATCCAATGACCAACCCAACAATCAGACTAGGGGCGAGTTTAAGTATGCTCGTGGGGAAATCAAGAACCTCATGGCCTCCCCAAGAAGCTCACGTAACTGATCCTCCCCCCCCCTTAGGCAAAAAGGTGATTAACATAGGAATAAACATTTATCCTCTCAAGCCCCCTCTCTTGTGGAATCATAGCCCCCTATAACTCTAGTCCTTGTTTGCCAAGCCACCAATGATGTATTTATTATTAATAATGATAAAAACATTACATGTCTTGGGCACACTGGCCTTTTAATAATTGTTTGAGCACTCTGGCCTCTCAGCATTGAAACAATACATTATTTAAAATGGGGTTTCAAAACCTGGGGTGTTACATCCCCTCCCCCTTATTTTGGCACTGTCCTCAGTGTATATACAAAACATAGATCAAAATCTCAAATTTATTCAAAAAGCTGCGGGTACTCTACCTGCATGGCATCTTCATGCTCCCAGGTAGCATCTTCGGGACCGTAGCAGGTCCACTGAACTTTTACCATCTCTATAACTCGATTCCAGATCATTTTTACCTTTCTATCCAATACCCATACTGGTTGAACCTGAAAATTTCCCTCTGTCTCTACCTGAATCCGATGCCAATCAATAACATGGTTAGGATCATGTACATATTTCTTTAGTAAAGATACCTGAAATACATTATGCACATTCATGGAAGCAGGCAATGCAAGTATGTATGCAACTGGCCCTATTCTATCCAATATTTCAAATGGACCACAGAATATGGTTGCCAGCTCTGTACAACTCCCCAATTTCAAAGAGATTTTTTTGGGCTTGAATTTCAAAAGTACATGATCCCCTACTTTAAATTCTCTTATTGTCCCGTTCTTGTCTGCATAAACTTTCTGTCTATCCTGAGTTGCCTTTAAATTCTGCTTGATCTTGACCACCGGGTCTTCCATGTCCTTGAGCAACTTCGGCCCAAGCACCACTCTATCTGTTGGGTTGTCCCAGCTTACTGGAGTATTGCATTTCCTACCATACAAGGCTTCAAATGGGCTCATTCTCAATGAATATTGATACCCATTATTATATGCAAACTCAACCAAGTGTAAGTAATCTTCCAACTTAGATGGATTATCCATCACATACATTCTCAACATATCTTCAATTATTCAATTGACTCTCTCTGTTTTCCCATATGTCTGGGGATGATATGTTGTGCTAAAGTTTAGATTTGTGCCAAATCCTTTAAACAATCCCCTCCAGAAATTGGAGGTAAACTTTGTATCTCTGTCTGAGACGATTTTTCTAGGTATCCCATGCAACCTAACAATTTCCTTCATGAAAATTTCTGCAATATTAGTTGTTGTATGCATTGCCTTCATAGGCACAAAATGAGCAACCTTTGTTAACTTGTCAACCACCACCATGATTGAATCATGTTGCTTATACGTTCTAGGTAATCCTGTGATGAAATCCATGGTGATCACTTCCCATTTATTCTTTGGAATTGGCAATGGTTGCAGCAAACCCACCGAGTGCCTATGCTCAACCTTCACCTTCTGACATTCCATACATTGAGTGATGTAATCAGCAACATCCTTCTTCATTCCCGTCCAAAAGAAATGGCTTCTTAATGCTGTAATTTTTTTCTGGTAACCGAGATGTCCAGCATAAGGAACATCATGTATTTCCTTCAGTACCACATTCCTCAGTTCTTCGGGACCAGGAACATAGATTCTATTCTTATGCATGAGTAATTTGTCTTCCTTTATCTCATACTCCTTTATTTTTGTTGTACATATCCTTGCTATAAGTTTTCCTTTACCTGTAGGTAATACTGATCTGTAACAAGACCATCTAAAATTCTACTCTTCAAGTCTATCTGATGCATACTGACAACAGTAGCATGCATGAGATGCACTCTTCTACTAAGTTCATCGACAAATTTATTCTCCTTTCCCTTGATATTCTTGATATCGAAGTCATATTTGATTAAAAATTCCAGCCATCTTGTTTGCCTAGCATTCAAGGATGGTTGTTCAAAAATATACTTCAGACCAATGTGGTCTGTCCTTAATTCAAATTTATTCCCCATGATATAATGCCTCCACATCCTCAAGGTGTGAACAATGCCAGCAAGTTCCAAGTCATGCGTGGCATAGTTCCTCTCATGTTCCTTAATTATTCTAGACTCATATCCAATGACATGTCCATTTTGCGTGAGGACTCCCCCAAGTACTTCCTTACAAGCGTCTATACATACCACAAAACTTTCATTTGGGTCAGCAATATTTAACACAGGTGCACTAGTAAGTAATTCCTTCAACAGATTAAAATTCTTTTCGCACTTGAGTGTCCATTCAAATTTAGTTCCCTTCTTTTGCAAAGAAGTGATGGGATGAGAAATATTAGAGGACCCTACTATTAACCTTCTGTAGTAGCCAGCTAATCCCATAAAATATATGACATCTGACACATTTCTGGGTGTTGGCCATCCTCTAATGGCTTCGATCTTCTATGGATCTACTACTATGCCCTACTTTGAAATAATGTGTCCCAAGTAATGGATCTTCTTTTGATAAAAAGAAAACTTACTCAACTTGGCATACAACTAATTTTCTCTCAGTACTTGTAATAACAATCTTAAGTGATGTTTGTGCTCCTCTTCAGACTTAGAATAGATAAGTATGTCATCCATGAATACTATGAAAAACTTGTCCAAATAATTTCTGAATATGCCATTCATTAAGCACATGAAGACAGTTGGTGCATTGGTTAGTCCAAATGGAACCACTACAAATTCATAATGCCCATACCTAGTCCTAAAGGTTGTCTTATGAATGTCTTCTTCCTCGATTCTTACCTGATGGTATCCTGCCCTCAGGTTAATCTTTGAAAATATATTTTCTCCTCTTAGCTGATCAAAGAGGTCATCAATTCAGGGTAGCGGATACTTGTTCTTTATAGTGTACTTGTTCAGCTTTCGGAAGTCAATACACAACCTCAAGGTTCCATCCTTATTTTTGACAAAGAGTATTGGTGCTCCCCAAGGTGAAACACTTGGACATATGTACCCTTTTTTCAACAATTCATCCAACTACATTTGTAACTATTTTAACTCTGGTTTGCTCATTCTGTAAGGTGTTTTTGACACTGGGGCATCTCCTGGCACTAAATCAATTGAGAAATCTATCTCCCTTCTTGGTGGCAATACGAGTATTTCTTGCAATACATCTTCAAATTCCTATAGTACCGAGAAATCTTCAAGGCTGGGCCCCTTTTTATTATCTAGATATTCCACATGAGTTGCATACAGTTTATGTCCTTTCTTAAAACATCTTTTCAGTTGTAAGGCCAAAATATCCCTTATAGAGATGGGTCTTGGAACTCCTCTCACAGTGCTCCATTTTCCATTTCCATCAAGACATGTAAATGTCTTGTTATGACAATCTAGGATAACATGATGCTTGTCCAACCAATCCATCCCAAACAGAACATCATAAGACCCCAATGGTATGATATTTAGATCAATACTAGTATTCACGCCATTAAGACTTATGGAACAACTTTTGACCATATCATGGGTTCTCCTTTTGGTTCTAGTGGCTAACTAAACCAAGCTTGATTTTCCAAATTTACTTTTCTCCAAATGTAATTTATCCACTATCTTAGGATCAATGTAACAATGACTTGCTCCTAAACCAATCAAAATAACAACGGGCTGATTTATGATCTTACCTTCCACCTCGATCATATTGGACTGGTACTCTGCTTGTCGATCATTTAAAACTGCATATATTATTCCCATATCTTCGACTGTTGTAGCCTATTGGATGTTGTGCACAGTCTTCACTCTGTATTTTCTGTGTGGGAAATCCTTGTACATGGGATATTATATGCATCCCCAACATTGGATTGGTGTTCTTCCCCTTTTTCCCGAGGAATCTTCTTTCTTGAAATCCCCCTTAGCATACTGATCTTGATGATTTCTATTAGTCTCATTCCTATTGAAGGGAGCTTTGAATCCTTTCCTCCTCTGATTGGACTTCACATTCTTCTTGTCCTTCTAAGATTTCTGCAGGGATTCTCTTCCCTAGCCTTGCTCATACCGGTATTTATCTTTCCTGATGGCTTCAGTCAAGGTCTTGGGTTCATCATACTTGATATTTTCCCTATAAAAGGCTGGAAATCCACTTAGAAATATTTGTATTTTCACTTTCTCATCACCATTGAACTTGACATACTTTAACAATCCCAAGAACTTCTTCTCGTACTCTGCCATAGTCATGCTTCCCAACCTGAGTTCAAAGAAATCCTGCATTTTCTTGTCATAGAAATGCTTTGAGAGGTACTCCTTCTGGAAGTACTTCTTAAACTGTTTCCAAGTGATCCCACTTTCATTAGCATGTTCCACTTGCTTCAGTTGGTCCCACCATACTGCAGATTTCCCATGTAAATGGTAGGTGGTAATCCTGGCTTCCAGGTTTGATGAATATTTATGCAACTAAAAGTATCTCCTGAGCCCAAGAAACCATGCTTCAGCATCATCTTCCCTTTCTCTCTCACCATCAAAGGAAGGTGGCTTGAGTTTCCTCAACTCTCCTTGAAAACTATCTACCTCTTGTTTCATTCTTTGTTTCCTGACAGGAGACACCTCTAGACTACTTATGGGATCATCTGATGCATAAGGATTTCTTTCTAAGTAAGGAGGTGAGTGGTGTCCATGAGCTCTACTATCACTTCTGGAATAACCAACTCTTCCACGATCATTTCTTATTTCATGACACGTGCCTTCTTCCTCTTGTCTTGATTTTGATCCCTTCTTTGTTTTCCTATGCAATTGATCAAAGCTCTGCAACACTCGAGAATTTATCTGACTTTTCTCCCTCATCAATCTCTCTTTGTTTGCTTAATTGTATCTCTACACTTCCATCTTCAAGCTTCTTACTGTTTCTATCAATCTTTCCTTCTATCCTTTTTCCTTATGTCCACTGGACTCTATCTTTGCATTACCAACCCTATTATTCTATCCTTCAGCCTCTTTATCATGACTGGAGGCTCCTTGGCCTTCTTCCATTTCCTCAATACGCATCCCGAGATGATGTGCTTAAGCCTCTTAATTATGTAAAATGTGCAAGCAACCATTTTGTTAGAATTATGCATATGATAGACAAAAATTGCCAAACCATGCTACAGGTCTCTTTCTTGTTTTTGTTCATGGAGATCATATCCCCATTCTTCGAAAATAACAACATCCTGTTATCTCTGGGCTGACATAGAATTTCATCCTGTGCAGGCGCTTCCTTCAAACCACCTTCCTAGGTGACCATGACTAGAAACCACAGCTAATTCCTTCCTTAGCATTTTTCTGTCTTGGAGACAACCAATTCGTCCCTTAGCCCTCCTTCCCTCAGCTCTCAATCTGCATACAACCACAGACATAACCCTGCGCTTAGCTGAAAAAGTGCTTGTCTGGAGCTTCAGGACTTTGAAACCTTCAACTAGGACTAGATCAACGATCCTCATCCTCCTTCACGATCAACGATCGGGATCCACTTTGGGACTCCATGCTTTGGGAGTCTCAACTTTCCCTGCTTGCCTCCTCCTAGAATGATTTTACTCGGAGTTCATGATATGTCGACGCGTGTCCTCCCACAGATCGACGACTGTGAGTCTCTTCAGCTCTTCAGGCTTCGAAAGTTTCAAACTTCCCTTCTGCAATTTCTCCTGGAGTGCTTTCACCCGAAGTCGATGATCCTTTGACGTGTGTCTTCTAGAATCAATGGTCAAGATGCACTCTGGCCTTTGGGCCTTCAGGATTTTTTGACCCAAAACAACCCGTCACATATTTCCCCTCTGCCATTCCCAGTATCCAGACTGCACGATCTATCACCATGTGGTGAAATACTGGAAGTGGACACATGGCCCAATCAGGCGGGTGACATGTGTCACGTTCTAATCGACTTTTCAATACTCCAAATGCTAAAAAATTACTGACATGTGGCACACATCCCAGGTGACGTGCGCAAGCCACGTCACTTCAAAATTATGGCATCCACATCACCTCCAAGTGATGTCATCATGCCCCACCACTTCGGCTCTTCGGGATTTGAGACTTCGAGAGTTTTCATACTAGCACACTTCTAATTCTCCCTAACTCTGAATTCCCGAACTGGCCAATCTATCACCATGTTTCCTCTTGGATCAGACGATTAAGATTCACTTTAGGTATTCACTCAGAGTTCACAGATCTTCTCCATGTGTCCTCCTCAATCTGACAGCTATGTTTTACTTCGGGGCTCCGGACTTCTGAGATCTCAAACCTCAACCTTTTTTTGAAAATGTTTTTGTCTGAAGCTTGCGATCTGGTGATGTGTACCACCCTGTGGATCGATGACTATGATTTCTTTGGGACTTCGAAATTCAAAAATATTAAACTGAAAAACTTATCTGGCCCCACAAGCTTTTGTCTAAAGCCTTGGATCTAGTGACGCGTGGATCATGGTAGATAAATGGCTGAGATCCTTTCGGGTCTTCAGGTTTCGGAAATCTTAGTTTTCAAAACTTGTTTGGCCCCACTAGATTTTATCCAAAGACCTAGATATGGTGATGTGTGGCTCTCAGAAGATCGACGACCAAGATCCTTTCAAGTCTTCATACTTCAGAGAACTCAACTCTCAACCTTCGCTTTCCCTGGAAGTGTGTGGATTTCTACCACGCGTCCTCTTGGATCAGATGACTGAGATTCACTTCGGATCTCCGAGGTCCAGAAATCTCAATTCTCAACTTCTCATGCTCTCCTTTTCCTGGAGTGATTTTATCCTGAGCACATGATCGATTGACGCGTGTCCTCCTACAGATCGACAATCCCCAACTACTTTTGCTCTTTGGAGGTTCGTCGCTCGAGTACCAGAATGTCACATCATTGCATGCCTTTCAAATTGTGGGGGCACACATCAACGGTTTGGGGTAACCCACTTTTCGCCCCACAATTCTCCTGACGCTGACACATAACCCTTTAGGGAAACCGTGGTTTGGATTACGCGACCGCCTTGGGAAATTAACTCCCATGCAACTCCATTCCCTGCAATTCCTGTTGGTCATTGATCTCTCTCTCCAATGGGATCCGATGGTCATGACCTTAACATTGCTTCCTTTTCATCAGATGACCCATGTTCACCTACCCTCTGATCCAATGGTACCAGATCTCTCCTGATCCTATAGTTGCGATCACTCTCGAATTAAACAAAAATGGTCACAATCCTTCGAACCCTTACAAAGGATCTATGACGTTATGTCTCCTACGTAGCTTCTGCAGTGCCATTCTTCCTAAGATTTTCAATTTCACAATCAGATTTCGATCTCAACCACAAGACTTTGACCAACAGACCCGACCCATATTGGCCCAGTGTTTCAACCAGAAGCTTTGATACCAATCTGTAACATACCCAACTAGCCATAGGTCGGGGTATGCTACCTGCAATCCCACCACTTGGAATTTTTTCTTGTACCGATACCTTCTTCGTTTATTAAAGATGCATAAGATAAGATAATTAATGAAATGCACAACAATATCCAACAAACATGCATGTTCTAAATATTCAATTAATGATAATTAAATATACAATGAAAAAACATTCATACACACATAATAATATCACAACAGAAAGAACTTATCTTTATAAAATATGACACCAACTGGCTGTAGACCAAGGACATTCCATCCAGCCGTAGACACTACTTCTCCAAATCTCAACAACAGCGTCACCCCCAAGCCAGGGCTATGAATCCACAAGGACGGTTCCAGAGTGAACTTGGATTCCCAAACCAGTCATCTCTCAAGCTATCACAGGCTTCCCAACACTCACAACAATCCAAGTACCCATGTCTCTTCTACCTAGCTTATACCACCTGAGATAATGGAACTCCACCTTTCTCTGCCATGCAGTCCCTCAGGAAATCCTTCTCCTTATTCGGGTCTCCAGCGCAACTAGTCCAGAATCTCAATGCTAGAACTCTCAGGACTCGCAGCTGTGAGCCATGTTGGACACAAGCCACTGCATCTCAAACATGCAGGCCTCAAGGCACGACTGGATAACACCAGTGACCACTACAGTCAACTATCCCATGGCTAATTCTTTCATAGTTCGGTCCCCCTTCCCAAGACCAATACGCAAGTGAGGATGGATGGAAGAGGTAGGTAAGTGCATGGGAGTGCGTGAGGGTAAGAATGAGGTAATGACAAGGTGACATAGAGGACAAGCCAATGACCAACAAAACAATCGGACCAGAGGTGTGTTTAAGTATGCTCATGGATAAATCAAGAACCTCCTGGCCTCCCCAAGAAGCTCATGTAAGGTAATTAACATAGGAAAAAACATTTGGCCTCTCAAGCCCCCTCTCTTGTGGAATCATAGCCCCCTATAACTCTAGTCCTTGTTTGTCTAGCCTCCGGTGATAAAAACATTACATGTCTTCGACACACTGGCCTTTTAATAATTGTTTGGGCACTCTGGCCTCTCATCATTGTAACAATACATTATTTAAAATGGGGTTTCAAAACCTGGGGTGTTACAGGTTCAAGGCTTATATGATATTAAGGTAACTTTGTAGGGGTACTG
Organism: Picea mariana; assembly: GCA_032191745.1. Lineage (NCBI taxonomy): Eukaryota > Viridiplantae > Streptophyta > Pinopsida > Pinales > Pinaceae > Picea > Picea mariana. Next base: position 270,017 of record JASDQU010011046.1, read on the forward strand.
AAAAGGCCTACTTCCAATGAAGCAATACCGGGTACAGTGAGTTAAACTTTTCAATTCTGACATGATGAATAGACTTTACTTATTAGTCAAATCAGAAGCTTCATTTCCCAGTCATAATATTAATAAACGTCCCTTATCCCCTCCAATGAGATAAAGTTAAAGAGTATGAGTACTGTTTTATTTTCTTTTCTTTTACAAATTAGTCATAAATATAATTTATCTACATTTCGTCAATTTTCTTATTTCTTATGATCTGATATATTTTTTATTTGTCTTATATACAGAGATAACTGGTTTCAACAGTCTATCGTCATTTGTTGTAGTGGAAAACAACCTCCCAAATTTTCTATTATAAATAAATTTGGGAACCTTCCTTTTTCAATTTTGAAAAAATATTTTTTTTTTATTTGTTTTACTTAAACAGTATTTTCAGTTTTGTCATTTTTGGCCATACCCCCAAGTTCTTTCAACTTTCATTCAATCATTAATGACATTTTCTTGCTGGGATGTTTTTCATTTAAAAAAGTTTGTGATTAAATATTTTGTCTTTCAAATGTTTGTAATTCATATATTCTTTATGATTTTTGCTCATTTACACACCTTTTAATGCAATTCTATAAGAGTTACCATATTTGACAAGCTACAATTTTTTATTATATTGTTGGTTTTAATTTTTATTAACATGTTTCACTTGAGAAATAAACCAATGTTCCAACAATGCTTGACCATGATCTAAGAAATCCTATTTATCCTGTCAAAACTGTGTATTATTATGATACCCACGATCCATAAAAACTGCTAAATAATTTTTTGTGGTACGTCAAGCCTGATCTAGTCATCATAAATTAAAATTAATTTAATGGAAAATTAAATCGAGTTCCTTTCAAAATGCATATGAACAATCCTCTTTTCTCAAAGTTCACAGATTCTCCTCCACGTATAGTGTTGAGTTGTATCACCGTATTTGTGAATTATTACCTCGGGTCAAATCTTGTTTATGGTGCTTCTTCCTCGAAATAGGATTTTTACTCAAGCATTGAAGCTCTGTTTTCATTTACCTGTACGTGAGAGTCTATTAGGATTCTGAGGGTTTTCTGAGCTATAGTATGGTAAACTATTAAAATGGGAATAATTTTCAAAGTTGAACCTGATGTCGAGCTTATTGAAGATCATGAAGATTGTTTTTTTACCTTTGAAAGGGTTGGTTGGTTAAAAATTTTGTTCATGTTCAATGGCTACAATGCGTAGGTCACCAAAGTTTTATCACCTGTGAGGGAAAATATAACCTGTTCTTTTTTTATCACTTTCAAATTTTAATGGTCTTCATGGATTATGAATTGAACATGTTGATTTTATTTCTTAAAATCCTGTCTAAGATGGCACACTTTTATCAAAGAAAGAATCTCATTTTAGAAAGAAATGTCTTTCATCATGGTTTAGTGAAAATTTTGATTGAATTTTAGTTAGAACAAAATGGCAATTCTTGGGAAATGTTTGTGAAAAGAAATCGTTTTTAGGAGAATTCTAAGGCATATTTACAGTCTCACTTTTTTGAAGTTGAAACCCCAAATCCTGTAGAAGAAACCGTCTTGGTTTACCATCAAGTTTCCATTCTTCAGCTAACCACTGCGAGGGTTACTTGCACTCAAGCAGTAAATTTTAGCCTTAGTCCAGAGTCATGTGTTTTTAGTGAAGCACCTTAGGTTTCTTTCGAAGCTTCCAAGAAGATCGTAGTTTCCTCTCTTGCATCTGAGGGTTCACTAGTAGAATTTGGCAAATAAATGACTACGTAATTGAAACTTTTAGTCATGACATGAAAAAATTCTACGATTTTTTTGCAACACTGTTACAAATGACTAAATAGATGACTAATTTGATTGTCGAGAAAAAAAACATCTAAATAATTAGTCACAAAAATAACAACGACTAAATAAATGACTAATTTAATTGTTGAGTAAACACAACTAAATAAATATTAGTCACACAATAAATTTGCAAACTTTATATACACTCTAGCTATGTGGATGATCTAAAATATATTAATTATCAATTGTTATGAAAATATATTATATTTTGTAATATTATAATATTATTTGTATAATAATTACTGCTATCATTTAACTCATTTCACGACATATATGACAAATGTTGAGAATTAATGTATTCAGACTACTCTTTGAAGGAGTGGGAAATAGGGTTATATTGATCGCATTCATAATTTGACGAGGGCACAAAGAATTTATGAGGGCACAGAAGGTGGGAGAATACGATGCTCTTCATAATTTGACGAGGGCGTAGAGAAGGTGGGAGAATATGGTGCAATTCATGTAATTATACAACTAGTCCATGGGTGCAGAGGGCATAGGTGCAGAGGGAATGGGTGCAGTGGTAAATATTCAACGGGGTAGAGGGAGGCGTGTTTTGGGTTTCAGGTAATATAAATCTAGTCCTTGGGCACATAGAGAGTGGGTGTAGTGGTAAGGATTCAATATGGAAAAGGGAGGTGTATTTTGGGTTTGCAGTCTGACCATTATTGCATAGAGGGAGTGGGTGCAGTGTTAAATATTCGACAAGGCGGAGGGAGGTGTAATTGGGGTTTTCAACCTGACCAATATTGGATTTTGTGATAAGTATTGGAGTCGGTGAGGTATGAATTGGAGCCATAACCGACCAGAGGAGAGGGGTTTTAGTTAATTGGACCATTGGATATCAAAGCCGACCAGAGGAGAGGGGTTTTAGTTAATTCGAGTATTGGAGGTTGTATAGGTATATAAGCAACTGCCATGGTGGATTAAAATTTTGTGGAGAGGACATGGAGACTTCTCAAAAGGTGAAGTAATAATTCAAATTTGCAGGGGCCTTCTGCAGTGAAGTCACAGGTAAATAAATTTTTGTTTGCAAACCCTAGATGTTTGTTTGTATTTTCTATTTTTGTATTGGGATCTATTCCTTTGTGGATATTTACATTTGAAAACCCTAGATATTTATATGGATGATGAATTTTCTTTGACACATCTAATGTTACTATATCTTCAACATCTGTCAATTGAAAACTGCCATCACTTTGCACCTTGTTAGAAATTGACTAGCTTGTTTTCATGGGGTGGGTGATTCGATGCTTGTGAGGGTAATTCTGGTGGTTCCAATTTCCAGTTCTTAGGTGAGGTGAGGTGTTGTTTTGTGAGAGGTGAGGGGATAAAGGATAAAGGAGAATGTCTTAAGTTTAAAGTCTAAAGGTAAAATTCTTATGTTGAAAGGTGAATGGAAGGATTCTAGTTAATGGTGAAAGGCTCTCTCAAGCCCCTACCCTTGAGAGAGCCTTTCACCATTATGTATGCCTTTGAAGGCATCACCCTTAGTAGCCAACGTGAGCACTAGAAATACTTGACATCCTGTCTTTTGTTCAATGTTGAGACTCTCAAATTTCTAGCATATTTCTTCTACTTGCACCTTATTTATATCTTCTCTTAGTTAAACATTCAATTTTTTGATAGACACTTAGTTCTTTCTCTCTCTTCTTTCAATATTGATTGGGTTATTTCTTTTTCACTCCCACTTTTGGTGCCTACATTGCATTTATTTTTATATGGAGAGTAAGGAATAAGTTAATATTTGAGGGATGGATGATCAATCCATTCCATGTCTCCATAGGATTATGTATGTCTTTGAAGGCCTCACCCTTAGTAGCCAACATGAGCACTAGAAATCCTTGACATTCTCTCTTTTGGTCAGTGTTGAGACACTTAAATTTCTATCATGTTTCTTATACTTGCACATTAATTATATCTTCTCTTAGTTAAACATTGAATTTTTTGATATTAGACATTTAGTTCTTTCTCTCTCTTCTTTCAATATCAATTGGGGAGTTTCTTTTTCACTCCCACTCTTTGTGCTTACATGGAATGTATTGTTTTAGTCTCATTGACCTAATTTTATGGTCATTAATTGGACATTACTAAAATTATCTTACCTCACCTTATCTTATAAAGACTCAAATTGACATCAATGATTCCAAAGAACTATTGCAACACATTTGAGCTTAATGTTTCTAAATGACTATTGCAACACTTGTAAGCAGAAGACATGTCACAAGCTATTTTCATATGGTATTGTACAAATGTATCATTATATGATGTGTGGATTGACCTATTTAAATTTCAAATTGTATGATTAGATGATGCATTGTCTTCATTTGTTATTAGTCATAATTCATTATTAATAATATATGTGTGTGTGTGTGTGTGTGTGTGTGTGTGTGTGTGTGTGTTTTCTATATATCTTATTTACACACGAGATAAAAGGAATTCCCTATGTTCTCTACCCTAATGTACTTTCAAATTTGATGAATCACTGTAGTGATTCTCAAAAATTGTGTCCCCATATTCCTTTCCTTGAATCTTTATGAATATGAGACACTCACACAAAGAGGCTTGAAATGCATCACTGGAAATATGCAAATAGTTGTAACCATCAAGAACAATGAAATAAAGGCCTTAATGGGTATGTACTATCATTTCAAAAACTTTATAATTACATGAGACCAAACATTTACATGAAAGAAGAAAATATGCACTGGGGTCTTAAATCTCACT